>JAVQJL010051615.1:0-31073 GCA_036024295.1 Nannoperca obscura
CCATCACCCTCTCCCACTCTCTCTCACTATCTCACTCTATCACTCGCGATCCTCCCCCCCCACACACACACACACACCGCGATCTATATGCATACCCCATGCTGTCCTATCCTATGCAGTGACAAAACAATGATAAACATTTGGCCACTATAGGAGTGCTCTGGAAACCAGCCAAGCTGAATGGGCTGTTTTGTTTCACTGAACAATAGCTCGGCTATAAAGTACTTAACAGCTGTGCTATGCCCCGGGTTCCCCACAGACCCACAACAGTACGACATACTAGGAAGTGTTGCTTTGTGCAGTTGTTCATTTCTTTGTCCAGCTGGGAGCTACAGTATATTTTAAAGACTTTCAAAATGTAGCATTCAGTATTTGGAATCAAGAGGAGGGGCAATGATTGCCATTTCAAGCACGTGCTGTATCTTTTGTGTCAAGACTATCAATTAGCTATTGAAATCATTACCCCATTTGAAGATATTTGCTCATAGAATAGTCAAAATAATCATTGTGACTGTTTATTTCCAATGGTTATATAGTATTTTGGAATCAAGTACTCTGCTTCAGCAGCTGAGAGAATCATTCCCTTTCAGTCACTGTTCCTGTGTCTCTGCCTTTTAGCATTCTCTTTCAACTATATCTGTTTTCTCACGATCCCTGTCAAGTATTCATACAGCAGAAGTGAGAAATACACCATAATATATCTACCCGTTTTTCTTTTGTTGTTTTTGCCTTGGTAGATCTCTTCCTTCCTGTAACTTTGAATGTTCATGTTTTAAACCTTCCTTTCTCCTCAATCTCCCTCTCCTTGTAAAAAAAGAAAAGAAAAAAAGAAGAGAAACCATAATGTAACCACATAACATAGCCTGTGATAGGATCACACCCTGGACAGCTGAACACAGTGACTTCAGGTAGACCAGTCACTAAGGCATCCCTGTGTACAGGTCAACTTCACTTTCCACAGAAATGGACCTAACAGTCATTTTAGATCGATTTCTCCCCGAAGCCCAGTGTAATAAACACTTGAGAGATGTGCGGTTTGGTGATGTGCGAGTGTAATGAGGATCTGGCACATGACTGACAAGTAATGTTCCTGCCTCTTCTTCTTTTCTGATTCAGATGATCCCTGTGGAAACCATGTCCATCTTCTGGCCTGCAATACCAGTCATTGATGTTTAAGTCATCTCTCTAAAGTGAAACAGTGGTGCACTCCACACAGAAGTGGAAAAAATATTACATTCAAAAACGCTAATACCAGTGCTTCTGTAGGTTAATACCTTAACACCTTCAAATTATTTCAGGCTTTATCCTCGCAACGTATTTATTTATTCAATGCCATTATTTTTTTTGTACACTACAAAGAGAAACTCCCACATGACTTGGAAACCGCTGGATAATTTATCATGGTAAATACAGTATGATGCTTTAATTTGGTTATGCTTTGGTTATTTGGTTTGGTTAAAAGATGAAAGTGTCTGGGGTTTTTTTTGGTTAAGTGTCTGTTTTGTTGCCTTTTCATTGTGGCTGAGTTTTGTGTTTTCATCTCAGTGGGCACATTATTTTATGCTGTGCTTACTGTCAATCACCTGACACCCACGGGAGGAAACAGGAAGTCTCTGCCAGAAAATACCTCAAACAATAACAATAATAATACTTCAACATGTCACCTTGCAGACTTGTCACGTCCATGTCTTCTTATTCAGACTGTTTTTGTTGAGCGAGACAGCACTTAATTTCCAGCTATGATTTCACACAGTAAATTTTGTCGTTTCAAAGTGACACCAAAAAAATGAAGAAATGGGGCACGCATTGCAGAATGATTATGGGAAATAGAAACTAGATAAAGACAGTAGCAAACAGGCGGCGACTCTAGACGACACCACTGTTCTCTTCCAACATTCTATATGTGGGTGTGTAGCACAAACGGCACCAGATATGCTACGGTTGCAGCTGTAGTATTGATGACGTTGAGTCGCACAACTGCTCACACATGTATTACGTGTCCACTCATACATATATATGTGAATGCTCACACACACACACATCCACGTTATTCATCTATCCCCACACTGTGCTAGACATCTGTCATATCTGCTGATGGGTTTAGTACTTGGTCCATGGTTAGGGGTTTATCCTTCAGCCCCCCCCAGCCCCACCCATTTTCCACAGTAAAAGTCCTCCCACACCCCCTCCCCTCATTTAAAGAGAGCTTTTACAAGCAGCTACACTACTTAATTAATTTGACTCGCTTAATTAGCTTTATGGCTCTGTATATTTGAAACATTACGTCACTTAGCCAGCATGGACTGCTTTGTTAAGCTCACACGTACCCTGTTTCAAAGCATTATGAAACTCCAATGTTAAAATCTGTGTTGGTGTTCTTAGCATCAACTCATGAAATGTCATCAACTCTCCTCATCAAGACTTCGCTGATGTTTCTTTACCCTGCTTTTTGTTTCCTTTGTTCCACAGCTTCTAATTTCTAGGTCACGTGTGGAAACGTTGCTACATTTTGGCTACCACTGTATCTTAACTGGATATTGACTCTAATGTGTGATTGACATGTACATCAATTGTTTTGTTAGACTTGAGAGAATGCTGACAGAACTGTAGTGTTGAGTGGTGCAGTAAGAAGAATATTTTGGTCCGCTGTGCTCATCACAAGGGCAACTGTGGCGATCATGCAGCTGGAAATACGATGACATCTGGACGTCTCCTTCCAACTCCCCCCTTGATTTCCAGATGTGTAGCGGTTCGTCTACGCCAATAGATCATATGCATATACTTGCAGAAAAACGTATCAAACTGTGAACATAGCTAGTGGAAAGCAGATTGCCGTAAGCAGGTCATTTCAGCATGTCTGGCAGCAGAAACATAGAAAGAGCAGACAATTCGGATGTCATTTTGGAGCAAAAGATGAAAATCTTGCTATGATTCAACATTTTTCAAATAAATTAATAAATGACTAACTCACTCACGGGCAAAGAGTAGCAAGGTCACAAAGATGAAGCACTCTCTCAATAGACAGACACACCAGTACGCAGTTGAATCATAGAGACCACACACACACCACGGTTTGTGTTCTCCAACCTCAACTCCTTGTTCCCCCTTTATCGTATGCACCAATCGTCCCTTTCACTCCCAGAGCAGGGACACCTCATTAAGGCAGGTTAAGGCAACCCACTAATGGTTCCTCTCAGTGCTAATAACACGGGGTTACCCACTACTTTGTTCCATTCATCCAGCTATGTATCATGTATTTTTAAACAGCCAGTTATCATGGAATCACTGCTATAATCATAATGATGTTCCCTGTGCTAAGTTAAAACAGGCAACACTTGTGTGTTAGCGGGTGACTTATAATGGGCAGCAGAGTAGGTGCTCCCTCCAACTGATGAATATTTCACTGCAAACTGAGTTACATGCAATAACAGATCAGTGTCAAGCTGCGTTGGACTTTTTTCGGATGTGTTGTGTGCAGTGTGAACTACGTGCTGCTGTATTTGAATTAAACATCGTCCCGTGTAAGTAATAAGAAAAGGGAGGTACATGCATTACTCTCATTTATTTTCAGACATTCAGTCACTTGTAATGAATGTAGCAGTGAAATTATTTTAAATTCCAACATTAGATAGATAGACTTTATTAATCCCTAAGCGGAAATTGTAGTGTTGCAGTAGTCAAAAAGATTGATCGATAGATAGATTTTTACAGATTTTTATAAATCAGTATGTTGTCCATTGTCACTCAAAGGATAAGTCTCTCCCGGCTCAGAGGGGAGTCATTATATACAGATATCGCGGTGGGCATGAATGACTTCCTGTAGCGGTCCTTATTACAGTGGAGTGCAGGAACCTCCCACTGAATGTGCTTTGCTGTCTGACCAGTAGGTCGTAAAGAGAGTAGGGGAGGTGCAGGTGGCTGTGGCGCAGGAGGTAGGGCAGGTCGACCCCAATTGTAGGGTTGTCGAAGTGTCCTCCTGAACCCCCAGTTGCTCCTGATTTGGAAGTTGCTTTGGATAAAAGTGTCTGCTATGCCTAAATGTAATGAAACATTGTCCATTATCCTGAGCAGCATCCTTTGCGCATCCTCCTCCCCTATGTCCAGAACAGGCTCCAGAACAGTCCCCAGAACCTGCCTTCCCAACAAGTTTAACTTAGTGTAACTTAGTGCTCTGATGCTTGCAAACAAACTGGTAAAAGATATGCAACATTTTGCTCCACACTTTAAAAGGACCCAAGCATCCTTAAGGAGTAAAGTCTGCTCTGTCCCTTCCTGAACAATATGAAGAGCAAAATACTTATGATGGTAGATTTAATAAATATGTCCACAGAATATTTATGCAGAAAATAACAGAGGCCTAGCTGCTTCCCAAGCTAATTCAGTTTACACTTTTTATCTTTATTTCAAAACCATGTGTGCTGTATTTGTTTGAATAAGGCAAAGGTTTGTCTCAAATGTGCTAGTTTTAATAACCTTATTCCTCAGTCTTCCAAACATTCAGAGGCCAAGGGCCAATACTCAGTAGCTATCCCAGCATCTGTTTAGAATATGAAGCATGCTGTTAAATCACATGCACACCATTTCTAAACTTTGGGAATCTTGCCTCGGTCATTGTAATGGGCAACGTTGCATTGCAAAGCAGGCAAGCTGATGTGATTTAGCATAATTTGAATAATGCCATTCATGGAAAATGTGCAAGGGTGATGAAATTTTAATGGAGCTTGGGATAACACAACTGCTCCTCAATTACAATAGCTTTCTCCAAGACTCTGAGGCTTTAATCGTAACACAGCTTATTTCATTACTGTACTATCAATGTTTTTATTGGACTTACTTAATTACTATGGATATCTCTATTGTTGCAGTGTAAGAAAAATCGGCAAAGCCTCTTCTCCTCACTGAGAGCTAGTTCTGCAAGCTCATCCTGTTTGCTCACATTGGGTACTGAAGGTATGCAGTTGTCTTATACTGCCGTTCGTAAAAACCTGGAAATAAATTCAGCTATTAGTGGTTACATGGATGAGCTTCATATTTAGTATGAAAATTCTGCAAAGCAAGATCATTAAACTTAAGATCATTAAGGCAGGGTTGTGCTAAAGTTATAACAAACTGGTTCCACAATAGAAATAATTCCAACAAGGAATTATGCTGGAGCACATACAAAGAGCTGCTGCTACTGCTAAAAAAGATTAAGATCAATCTCAGTTTCTTATTGACACAGCAACAAATTACTAAAAATGACTACCTCTCAACAGCCTTTAGCTTAAGCTGGCCTCACCCATTAACAACATTTACAATGACGATCAGCTATGTTTTTAAAAAATTCACATAGAAGTGAACAGCTTGCAGACCACACCTACACCATCCATTGCAGATGTGGGATTATGGTTGAATTACATAACACTTTCAGCCATGCGATTTTATTGGTCTAAAACATTAACCAGCAGCGCAGACAATACCCATAAAGGTATTTAGACTCACAGAGTCCTTCATCAGTATGCTATCAACAGTTATTATCAGAATCCAGTGGTTGATTCACTACTCTGATGTTTTATGAACCTCTGTGTGTGGCAGTGAAAACGCGATGCTAAATGTTTGGAATCGAGCTCATAACTACATTAACCCTATCGTCTGTCCAATCAGGGGACACAGGCCACGAAGCCTCGTTTTTCCCCCTTCGCCCTCGATTCCTCAGAGATCACAACACCAATTAGATAGGTGTTTCTTGACATTTGCCCATCAAAGCTGGAAAGCGATTGGTTTTATTTTTCACATCAAAAAGGGTATTATTCTTTTGTTTCTCCTTTCAAATCAACATCTACCCTGAGGATGTGTGAGTTTTTGCTCTCATTTTCCCTTTTCTACCCAGTGTCAAAATCTTTTCTGAACCCAGCCATAATGGAAAAGGCAATGCAGACCAAAGACAACAAGGAGAGTGTTCCCAGTAGCACTCAAAAGATAGATTGTTTATTGTCTTTCCTTCATCTCTCTGTCTTCTTTCCCTTTGTGCATCATTGCTTATTATTTTGATACAATGTGTGAGTTTGTGCAAAACCTAAAGGCAGCACCTAGTGGTTTTATATGGGGAGCACATTGCTACACAGCACCATAGTCATGTATTGGAAGTGAAGGTTTAAAAATGTATGAACTGTGTGCATTATGTGTAATAATGTTTTAAATATAAGATCTCCTAAGCTCCTTTGAGACTTTTGTCTGTATGGTCCTGGTTTATCAGCAGTGATTGATCTCAGCTGGGAGTTTGCATTCAAATATCTGAAGCGAAAATAAGGAGGAGAGACGAGAAAATAATCAGAGTTTCACAAAATAAGTGTGCGATCACAGGATAGTAATGAGCACACAAACTCGGCCGGCTTCCTGTCACATCTACCAGATTACTGCTGATGAGTTTCCATATACAGTGTCTGCTCCCTGTGTGTAAAAGATATTTAACCTATGATCACAACCATGCATCAATATATGCTGAAGATCTCAAAACAGCTCAGCTCAACACGATCTACTCGTATAATAACAAGAGTTTCTACGAGAGCGGGGAACTGTAAAGCTCACCCAGCTATCCCTTAATTTGCTTTGGTCCTGCTTTTTATTTGAAAGCAAACAGGGATGTACTCAGTACTTGATGGATCTGTTTGTGTATGTGTGTAGGCATGTGTGAACATGGACATACGGTATGTGTGTATGGTGTATTTCTATTGAGGAATGGATGTCCTCACAACAAAAGAAAAATATGAGAAACCCCTCAGGAGGGACATTTTTCTGGGTCTCACATCTTCTAAATCTAAAGAATTAACCTGTGAGATTCTTTTTTTTTCTTGTTTTGGGTGAAAACTCTTGTGATAAATCATCTTTAACACATTTCCTTTGCTGCCAATTTCTGTGAAGCTTTCACCTCCTTGAAATCTGAGCCTATCTCGGATATTGAAGCTACAATAAACAGCTATATTTGTTCCATATAAAGAATAAAGGAAACTGAAACCACTATTGTTTGCTTTGAGAATGTTTAACGCCTTAAAAAAGGGAAAGAACATGCTTTGTTCCCACCTCCCCTGAATCCAACAATGAAGATGGTGAGTAAAATGCTTTCATAATCAGTCAGGAATGACAAAAACAAGACCCAGGTTGTAGCGAAAGAAAAAAATATTTTCCTTTACAGAAAAACAGCTTGAAGCCTAGTGTCTATTTAATTAAAGTATTGAAAAACTTGAATCAAAAGGTACTTTACAAATAGTACTGAAGCAATTACTCAAAAATCCCAGAGTCCTTTTCAAAGTGCTTGATTATGCAATAGATGCAGCCCCCCCCACACACACACACACACACACACACACACACACACACACATTCTTCCCAAGAGAAATGTTACAAAACAAAACAGATCTCACTCATACCATGGATATATCATGTTTTAAGGAAATAACTGCCTCTCTGATAGTGTTAAATCTACACATCAGAAGTCAGAAAATCTTATTTAACTAAAACCTCCACATGTACTTTTGAAATTCGTTGCCCCGGTGTATTCATTGAAGCTTCAATCTATAATTGCTGCACCACCCCTCACCCCTCCATCACATCGAGTTCGCATGATTCTCAGTCCAATAATAACCATCCAATTGAGTAGATGGTTCTCAAGGTTCTCATTCCTATGCTAACACGTGCTCTGTGTCCAGCCACCAAGGCCACCTTTTGAACAAGTCTAAATGACACAATGGGTAGTTTGTCAATGACTCCCAAAACCACGTATATAGGAGTAGCGGACCTACGTTGTCATGGTAACAACAACATAATGTGGTTAATGCTTGGAAAACGGTCACAGTTTGGTTTGGTGTACGCATCAAAACGTCTTGGTTAAGTTTAGAAAAAGATCATGGTGTTCAAATCACTACACACTCTTTATAGTGTCACTGCCTAACGATAAACATAAATATGGGTCCTATTTGAGACCACAGACCTATACACCTATACACGGACCTATTTTTGGAGAGGACAGTTTCCACACTATTACTAATAAAACATAACACACTACACACTACTTCCTGTGATGGCAATGGACGTAAACATAGGTCACTTTAAGCTTTAAGCTCATTTACCTAACGTGGCTGTAGAGTAAAACTCTGGGTTAAATGAAGAGGCTGTGCAGACTGTGCCATCCATCCTTGACACCCAACTAGTGGAGGGTGTCACTGTTGACAGCTCCCATACTACATGACAGAATGATGAGCCAGTGGTGCAGAGGTGAAAAACGGAGCAGAGCGTGTGCTGCGATTCTATATGACCTCTGGGAAGAAAATACTTTATCACAAAGAACATGATTTTCTTTTTCTTTCCGTGTCAGCTACATGCCTTATATGTAAATGTGATGTGTGCTAAGCTCAATCAATCTGAATTAGAGGCAACGTGATTAGAATGCTATTAATGTTTTAATGGTAATAAAAAAACTCAATATCAAAAATATGTAATGCTGGCTTTCTGTTGACAAAGCCACTAATGTTTAGAAGATCGCTTCAAGTGGCTATAGACTAATAGACTAGCGCATCCAGTCCCAGAATGCTAATTAATTAGACAATCATCCATTATACATCAACAAATGCACAAACTGGTGGATCCAAAGGTCATTGCAATTAAGTCAGTGCACAGAATCTGCACAGGACCACTACAACTGCTTTTAAAGAGCCTCCTTGCCTTATGAGTGGTATTGGCATGAAACAAAATCTAACTATAACTACCAACATTTACCCTCTAGATTCCTTCTCAAAGAGTGCATGTTTTTCTTCTTTCCATCACAAACCTCTACCTTCCTCTTAATTGTCATAAAAGCCCTGACCTTTATGGAAACAGCTTCAAAAGTGAACTTCAATTTCAAAATATACATATTAATGGCAATCTTAAGGTCAAAAAGGGATAATGTTTCAGCAGAAAACCTGCAGTGAAGTTAAAGTAAAACTCTTGGGGCATTTGAGATCTCTTGGGGAGCAGAATTTTATCTAATGGAGTCAAAGGCAAAGGTTAGACAATGTTGTCCTTTCCTGTTGAATATTAAACTGGGCTGTCATATGAGGAAGGGACCTGCTAAAACAAACCACACGTTTTAATTAAGTATACTTGGCAGCATATGCTAACAAATGAAGTGGGAGCAAATGGATCTGCACATAACGCTTCATTTTGTGACATGTTAGTTTACTGTATCACAAAAAGATTCTGAAAACAATAAGAGGCCTCTGACAATACAGAATGATATTAGAGTTTTACTGTTTTATGTTTCTCATATGTATGTAATTAGTATGTTCTCTGACAGTCCAATCTTAATTTGTGAACATGAACAGGAAATTGCTTTCAAAGCAAAAGAAGCCAAGGCTGCCTTATTAATATCAGTAATAAATACTAGAGTTGATGATGCAATAATGAATCATTCTAGAGACAGCGACGGTCTGTTATGGATATTATTCATATTAGATTCTATTTACCTTCAACATTTTTTCTTTCTAGCTTTCTTTTTACGAGCCGAGAGAACGAAATTGGAGCTTCAAGTCTCTGCACTGAATGGAATGAGACACTATTCTGTCAGAGCAGAGATCGCTGTCTTGTTCCAATATCTCAATCCCAATGGTGTTCAGTTTGTTTAAGATCTGGCAACTGTGAAGGCCACAGCAAATGATTCACATAATTTTCGTGCCAAATCTGTTCGGCGAACTCTCTGGCCCTGTGTGGAAGCATCTGCATTTGTTACGTTTCGCCACTCATTTATTCAGGTTTTTCCATTAAATTTGTCAACCGTATGCGTTTAAGGGTCAGTTAGTCATTTTAATGGCAAGGTTTTTGCATTTGTTTGGTAGACATTACAGACATTCTTTACACATTTCTTAGAAATAAAATGTAATAACAGATTTCCCCAGCTGCAGAGATCAGGGGTTTGAATGAGCTTTAATGACCTTCCTTTAATTATACAAATACCTTCTTTAGTAATTCTTGGACCTATAATGTTAGCTGTTGCATTCATATCTGGATAGGCGTACCCTCTCATTGTGTTATTGTACTACTCCCTATTGCTTTGGCAACTAATGAACAGTAAATCTCTAAATCTATTAGATTTGAAATTCCTATTAAGTATTTCATGTAGCTCCATATCAGAGGGATGTTTGAGCCGGTTTTGATTTGAACATCTCACTTAGATTAAACTGATGAGATAAAGCAAATAATATCAATAATTAACTGAAATCTGATGATTTCTCTACTTTTCTATAAAAGCTTAATCATGGATCAAAAGCATTCAAAGTGCTGCTATGTCTATGGTACCCAAAGTAGCCAATTATAGATAAAAACAGATTAAATAATTTACAATGATGAAAACCTTTGCTGCAGTGTTACAAAATGATGTCAATTACAATTTTTGCTATAGCTCAACCAATTATATCTGGAAATCCTTCCGCAGCTATCGGTTCTGGAAAAGGTGTGCTCCAGGGATGTTTGACATGTGGTGGAGGGGTCGAGTCCTGCTCGGTGCTGAGAGAAAGTCTCCCTTGTTAAGTGAATGGAAGGTTCCTGGGTCCCTCTCCCTAATGGTGTGGCGTCACTACTGGGAGCACAAAGCAGTACCCTGAATACCAATGGGAGGCTGCTGGGCCCTTGAAGGAACACAACCAACAGCAGACAAACACTGCCAATTAGCAGAGGGCCCCTACTCATTAGCCATGTGTTCACATCTGATTAACAGAACACATTCACTGCATCAGGTCCAGGCAAACACAAAAACCTTTCCCTTGGGCACTTGGTTTTCTCCTCATCTCCTTATCTATGTCAATTAAAAAGCCTTTATTATGATGCTAACGGTGAGACCACTCTGAGGAGTGTTGTGGAAAGGGGGAAGCAAACTGGTTACTGTATTGCGCCTTTTGTTTCCTTCCATAAGAGATCTCTACCAAAGGCCTGAACAAAAATCATGTGCTTGGTTTGGCCTTCATGAACACATTCTGAAGAGGGCAGGAACTGAGAATCGACCAGTTTTTAATGGCTGCATACTTCTTTTTTGCTTGTCTTGAGTGGCTTGTGTAAAGTGTGTGGATGAATAAATGTCTTGTGCTGCCAAAAGGTGTGGCATTGTGCTGCTGGTGGCACAGCTGCCTCTCTCAGGAAGCATCGCCTGGCAAGCGGGTCAACGCGGGAGCCGTCTTTCACCTCCTCTCTCGGAAAACATTTCATGTCATTTAAATGTATCACTAGTTCCATTCGCAGGAACATTTCACCTTTAAGTGCAACATAGCCCGATAACGCCTGTGATCTAACCAAGCTTTATTCATACACGTTAAACAAGATGCAAATGACGTTTTCATAAAACAGCATTTTATTTTAAATGAGCGAGTAAGTCTAATGCATACGCCTGCTAATGCTATGAATTTGTCCTGCCAGTTCCATAAAACTGCACTTCTGAAGTTTTTCTGTCTTGATTGTATTTTAGCAGCATATTGAAAAGAAATGTATGAGTTGTTCATGCAGCAAAGAGGAACAACAATAATCTGGTAGTCTAACTCAGGGTGTGGTGGTCACATAAGGCAAACCCACCCTGCCACTTCTGACAATATTGGCACAGAAGATCAATTTACGTGGTGTAAACGTGTAATCTGTACCTGGTTACATTAGACGCCTGGTATTTGTAAGGGATCTCGTTTTCGCCATTCTACCCACACTGTGATCAGATCTCAATATGCAAATTAGTTACTTTTTTTTTGTGTTCACTTTTTGTGAAATTGCATTGCTACTACTTATAGGTAGGAGGACTTTGACGGAACTTGCTGGATGGATTTTTGTGTGACCGCACTCACAACACGAGTCAGACCACCTCCACATGTGGTCTGGATGATCAGATTCCAATGGCGATGCATTCCTCTTGCATTTGCACCTTGCACTAATGTGTGATCTTCCTTCCTGTCCAGATGGAATATCCAGATTCAGATTCCATGTTAATAAAGGGAGAATACTGAAAGGAAGAGGCCAGCCACGCAGGTGTTCTCACTTATTCAGGCTAATTATTAGATAGTTGGAACCCCTCCAACTTTAAGTGCAACAAAACAAATAGGAAGGCCAGATAGATATTAATCAAGCACACCCACACAGTCCTCAAATGAAGCCTAATCAGTCAAAGGTAAATGCAAGCGTTTATGTGGGTGGACCATTGGTGTGTAGAGCCTTTATGCTGAGTGGGAAAAAAAGGTCACACTGTCAACAACTTTATAATAAATGCAACCTTCACTTTATTTTGTATATAATTTATTAAAACATATGTACGTAAAAATTTAATAGTGGTATAGAAGATTAATAGTACCTAACGGAATTTTGTTCTGCAGATTACATAGCTGTGGTCTATTAAAGGTAAAAATATGTCTCAGCTTAACTGTTGATGAATACTCTCACTTCTGTTCTCTGTACAGTCACAGGAACTGTTTTCAGATCTGTGCCCAAGGTCTCAGCTTAAATAGGCTCAAAGGGTTCCAAACACAGTACAGCCTCTTTAAGTTTATTACAAAATCATTTTAAAATGAAAAAGGGCTGACAACTCATGTTAGTTTTTGAATTATTTCTAAACCTCATGAGCTGGACTCAATATGAAGCTGTCAATGTTTAGCTAAGACCTTGATCTTACTGGACTGCTACTAGAGCCGTCTTTTCAGTATTTTAGTCAATTTGCAAGTTGCTCTTACCAACTATGCAATTTTGTCTGAGTCTCTATGCACTCGTTTCATATTTTTTGACCAAACCATTAATGCGTTTCAAGATACAGTTGTCAACTTCAGAAAAGGTAGTTAGAAAATATAAATAATTTTAATAAATATATTCCAGCAAAACACGGGCACATTTCATGGTAATGCTTCTTCACATCTTTTTAGCCATAGTAAATCAATCCTCAAGCCATTTAGCTGTGGTCATAATTACCCATTTGTGTGGAAGTGAGAGATGTAGTGTGTGTGTGTGTGTGTGTGGTGGTGGGGGGGGGGGGGAGCTTCACTCAAAGACAGTCTTGTAGTACATAAAGAGAGCAATTAGCCCAATCTGACTTAGCTAATTAAAGAAGAAGAATGATGACAAGGGGGGAAAACATGAGATTATTCTGTATGGTGGTGTGAAGAGAAGATGCATGGCGAAAACCAGACCATGGTACAAAAGTATTTAATTAAAACATTGTGATGAAAGACAGAGAAATGCAGGTTGGGATACGATGTGTTTATTGTTGTTAATTCTTTTAAAACTTGACATGGCATGAAGTTTTTACAGAACACAAATGTGAATATAAGACATTATCTGGATCTGCAGACTATGAGGCAATGGTTTAAGTTTCCTATGGACAGACTACTTTTACTAATAATTACGTGAGTAATATACTAAGTCATACTGAAAGCTGGTACTACATTTTTCTTTCCCCAAGACTTGCAACTAGTTGAGATCCAGTGCAATGTAGTATTCACAGAATCTGAATGCTTCTCATTACAGGACAATAAGTGTCAAGCTGGAGTTACATAATAGGTGGTGTCATCACCTTATTTACTTGTGATTATGTTTACTTCTCGTGCGCTCCGAGATCCTCTGAAGGTACATACAGGCAGCACAATGGTAGGTGACATTCTGTCACATATCTTTTTTTAATGATCCTGATGCCTGCAGCACAATGATGCAAATCTATCGTCACACAATGAGCTCCGTGGCTCACTTGACCCTGTTGTTTTGTATTAACTGTGTCCCTGCTGCATTGCACTGATGTGATGAAACGTGTTTAATATTGTTTGTACACTTTTCAAAAGGTAGTGGCTTTATTCCAGGCGAAGCCAACAGAAGGCATGGCATAAGAGTGCTGACAAGAATATTAAGTGAGGCAGCCTGAGCAATATAGAATATAAATGAGGTTATTTTACACTGCAGAGCTCTGCAAACCAACGCACAGACTTCTCTCTTTGTAATAAATCATTCCCATTCAGACAGCCTCTACTCTTAGGGCATTGTTTAATACTATCTGCAATAGTGGGGAGAAATAAATTGGTTTACATTGCAAAAAAGGTGCTGCGGTTGAAATGCATGATATGATGATGAAAGATAGAATATACTTGACTTATTGATGATAATGAACTTGCAGATAGGAGAATGTGCATGGAGGGTGTCATGTGGGAGTAATATTAAGAGGCTGTACTGGAGAGAAATCCCAAGTAAGCAGTAAATGTAGCAGAGTAAGATTTTCTGAAATAGCATTTTAGTCCCTACCCACCCCTTTCAATAGAACAACATAAAAATGCAATTTATGTCTAAAGCACAGCCCACAATACTGCTTGTGCCACGGTGAGATAAATATTTTGTCAGATGTAGAAGGCTAAAGATGAAGTGACAATTACTCCCGTCAAGAAACACTCCTTTCTCATTTTCTTGTGGCAAAAACAACCTTCAGACGATCACCTTTTTTTTCTGATTTGCAGATACAAAAGGACTGCTGTTGTGTGATATACGTTGGGGTTTGCACAAAACGTCCTGGTTATTTTACTCATACTGAAAGCTGTGATTGAGAGGGGTAAACCGTTTTTCTGTGGCTTGTCTGCAGCAAGGGCCAAGATCAACAACAAAGGGGAGTGTAACGGGGGAAAGAAAACAGCATTTTTGCTCCGTTGCCTGTGCTTGTCAGACCCCTGAGAACTCAGTGACATTGAGAATTATACCTCCACGTCAAATGTGTTGCAGCGATCCCAAAATGAGAGCAATGTGCCAAAGCTATTCCCAGTAGAACAGTTACATAAGTGAGACAGCTACAAAGCACAAAGATGTGAACACTTCAAAGACGAATTTAAGAACTGTTCACTTTTATTGCATTACCCGTATGTGACAGTGGTTTAATGACTAGAGCGGTGTAGAATCTTGTCTTACTTCCTCAACTGACATGGTACTGAACATGCAAATTGTGGAATATGACATTTGAGACTACTTATCAAACAAATGTGGTGAATTAGATTTGATCTACCTGATAGGTTATTAACAGACGTTTTTATCTACAGCCCTGAACCTGTAGGGCACACTACCTCCTCCGTTGGGTATAACGTGGGTTTTTCCTGCTGCATTTTGACTGACAGAGAAGGTGTGTAAGGCGGTCAGTGCAGAGTGTGATACCTGTACATTTTTTTTAGGAGATGAGATTCACACTATTCTACAGTGGGAAATGAAAGTTGGCTTCAAGTGAGCCTTTCTCCTTTGAATTGGGGCAAGAATCATTAGGATTTACAAAACCCAGGCGTCAGGGTTTGGTGGCTCATTACTCTCCTGTTGTTGCCTCTACCCATATCTCCTGATGAACAGCGTTGCCCTCCAACACCTCTGTGTTCAAAGATAGGAAGGCGCTGCGGTCCCCTCTGATCAGATTCACAATCAGGATACTTGGTTAAAGATTGGACTATATGCGGCAATGTACCTGCTCAGTGGATGAAATATGCTTTTGGAGGCTGGGGTGATTTTGGCTTGTTTTATTACATCATTACCTCTCCGGTGATGCTTAAACATTTGTCATATATGGAGTAAAAGCATAAAAAAAGGATAACATACTCCTCGGGGGCACCCCCGAACTATAAGGCTTAGGAAGTCATACACTATAGTGTGATGAATATGAATTGTTAAAGAAAATGTGGCATGAAGGCAATGTAACAATAGTAACTGGACAATGAGGAGACTGGGTTCTTATTTGATTTGGAAAAAATTAAATGCACTTTATTGTGTCTTTCTGAGATAATGACTTAAATAAAAAATTCATATAAAATGTAATTTTGCCAAGAAATAAGTATACACTGTAATGTATGCATAATTAGTGTTTTGACTTATTTGGTCAAAATAATTAATAATATTAATTCGAAAAGTTGCCTGCCCTGTACCACCACTTGACTTGTGAAAGAGAGACAGGTAATGATTGCGTTACCCCATCCTTTCTATAATGCAGGATGAAGCTGCCGATGACACAGCAGGTGTTTACGCAAACCAAAAGTAACGTCTGGTTGGAATCAGTGCTAACATTAGCAAGCTAAACTAATTAGCAACTACTTTCCAAGAGGACACAAGTTAGCTTGCTGGCTTCCACAGTGGAATGCTGGAGTGGAATGCATGGCAGGTCCTCCCAAATGTTGAATGTTAAAATATAGGTATTTGTACATAACCAAGCGCTATGTATGTGTGTTTAAATTTCTTGTTTCAGTGTTCGCATCCTACAGGGTTTTGACGTGCTCCATTCAGTAGCATGGCGGTTGACAGTGCATCTCCTGTCTCAGTCAGTCAACAACTTGCCAAGAGAAACACTCATTTGAAAATAGCAATAACTTTATATATATTTCCTTACACAAGAATTAAAATCTCAGTTAAACGTTAAGAGTTGATGTATTCATCAATGTATGTATGTCAATAAATGTAGCCTACCAGACACACATTCCCGTCTTTTATATGATTGGTATTTATGTTGTACAGAACTGCACAGACATGCATGTGTGAGCTCAGCACAGTCTGTAATGCTCAAATGAAAACTAAACATTAATACCCTGAAAAATAAAAAGGGTTGCACTAAATACTAAGAAACATAACAATGACATACAGTATTCTGAAATCTAATTCTCTACCATTTGAGACAAAAAACATCTTTAAAATCTTCCTTTTGAGGGACATTTTTATCAATTCAAAGTTCCCTTATAATCAATATGAAATTGCTCCATTTCTCATGACAGGCAAAGCTTTGGTGCAGTATATGGGTACATCTTTTGCTAAGGGAGTAAAACCCCTAATTTAGTCTGCAGTAAAGCGGCTTAGAGAAACTGATTCTTTCCAGAACATTAATCATAAAAATTTAATGGATATCAAATATTTAATACAGTAGAATGTACAACTTGTATTACTATGGCTTTCTCCAAATCGATCATGTAGAGGAAAATCCATAATTAAAATTATGCTAGCAAGGGCAAATCATTAAGATTTCTATTCGCCTTCATGCTTCAGGAAAATGAAATATACACCATGCCAGTGATGTATAGGCTATTAGATGCAGAAATAAATTATTACTGTCGCTTATAAAAATGAGTGCCGTTATATTAGAAAAATAAAAGTATGTGATAATTTTTGTGTAACTAAATCTCTGATACTGCCCCTGTTCCAATGAAGGTAAAGAAATAAACTATATTTAAAAATATATATAATGTCAAATGTCTAGACCAGCGGAATATGATGTTAAATAGAACATTTATATCTGTAACCTTATTAACATTAAAACAATTATTGTTCATGTCAGAAAGACTAAATAGCATGTTTCTGATGCACGTACAGTATACTCAATCAGTTTAGATGAAGCTGCTCTCCTGTAATGTAAGGCAGAGCAGCATCTACCAGCACTTAGGAGTGAGACATTATGTAGAAGAATGAAGCAACATTCACACTAACATACAGTAGGAGATAATAACATTTTATTATTTTATTTTTATATCTTGTATAACAGGAGTTGGGCTAATATACTTATACCAACAAAGAATGTAAATTATCCTCAAAACATTTTAACTGCCCTATACAATACATATAACTATACCTAATCCTTGTTGTGTTCATGAACAAAAAAGGCCCTAGAGCTGTAGGGCCCCAACCAGGGATACTACTGTTACCAGGGGGTTCCTGGAAAGATTCGAGTGAGGTAGCTCAGCTAAGATATAAAGATAAAAAATATGATTTGATGAGATGCATCCAGGGGGAAATGAAACACACAATAAGGTTTCAAATTGGTGGTTTGCTCATCTTTAGTATATTTATTATCACAACAACACATCCAGTTTCTACCACTTTTACAAGTTAGTAGTGCAAATGCAAAATCAACCGACTACTGAAGAAAAGCCTCAACGGCGACAATTCCAGGATAACTATGCCTTGTAAAGATTTGTGTATGCCAAACATCCTAATCCAACAAAGCCACAGGGTTCAATCCACAAAGACTATCCCATCTGTTAAGCGGGTACAATATACTTAACTGAGTCAATCGGTTAGGGCTGGGAACCAGAGTATGTATAGACATCTTGCTTGGAGGAAGGTAGTTTTGGTAATAGTAGATATGGCAGGTTTTGTTTACAACTCCTTGATATGCCTAATCTTGGCAAAGGTTTATACATTTGGTTGATGATCTGCTGCAACCCTGGTAGTTATCTCTTCTCTAGACTTGCTTGCCCCCAAAATTACTTGCCCTGAATATATGCCTTCAGGTGCATGGCTAGAACTTCTCGGCCCCCTAAAAGAATATTGTTTGAGCCCCTTATTTTTAATTGGTCCCCTAATCCTACTGGAATTTTTCTGGATACCGTTCAGCTCTGAATTGCCACCACATTTCAACAAACAAGCGCCATAAGCCCTGTGTATACAGGTACAACAAGGAAGCCCATTCAAAGTGCCATTAAGCAAAGATATAGCAGAAGAGGACCGTGAGATGAGAAGTAAGTACAGTTCTACACATCTCCCCCTCTGGCACTGTGATATGGACTGAGGCCATTCCCTTTTGGAGGAATTCCTTCATTCACCCACACATACCTCCCCCTCTATCTGAGCAGCGCTGGTTACTCTTTGATCTGCCTATGTTCTCTTGAAAGGCTGAAACACTTCAAACAGCAAGGGCCATGAGCCATGCGTGACTTTCATACAAGCAGCTATTTTTTTCCTGCCATCCAATCGATCTGATAAAAGTGATCGATACTCCTAAATAATGCATCATATCTTGTTCCTCTGTTTTGGGATCTGAGCATCAGTTGCCTCTTCGTGATTTGAGAGGAGAGGTGCTTTTCACTCTAATGAGTGTGGACAGTCCTCTCAGAACATAGTACAGTATTGAAGGTATGAATTATGGATTAGAGTACAAAGGGTCTGTATAGAAAGCACCTGATCAGATTATCAAACATTTACCATCAGATGCACGTTTGACCATGAATTCAAAGGAGGCCGTTATAACTTTTGAAGTCTCTCTACACTTAATGGCTTATGAAGTACAGTTCAATTTTAATATACCTTACTGCTCAACTTCTTCTCAAATGCTCATAATTAGTTCTACCTTCATTCGGTAAAATAAATGCACACTGGACCGAAACAATTCTTGTTACTCTCCGTTTACCCTTTTCACGTAGGGAACTGATTCATTAGATTGTGCCATAATGTGAAGGATCCACAGTAAATACAGTTTTATTGTCAATATAAAATCCAATGTTTCTGCTATTAGTTACTTTCATTCAGTCATAGTGGGCCACCAACTCAGTTTTAATGCCATAACAATTTCTGTTTTGCGTTAGTTATTATGACACACCTTCCCAGTGTAAATTCTACAATCTGAAAATGAGATGATCTGGTATTTCTAATCTGATAATTTTCTTTTTCACAAACTACTCAAACCAAATACAGTACGTCCTGGTTCAAAATTACTAAATTGATCAGCTTAAATTATTGATATGATATGGATGAAAGTGTAACTGGGAGAATGCGGCTTCACATGATGCAATCAGCTAGAGAGAAGACATCTCACTCTGCTGGAGTTACAAAATCACTCAGTCCACTCACAAAAGAAAAAAACTGAGTTGCAGAGTGGAGGTTCTGCCCTTCACAAACAATCTTTGGCTGAATACTGACACAGAGAGTACACACAAGGATTGCAACTTTGCAACAAAAGGCTGAGGTTGACAAAACACCTCAACCTCAACCTTCCACTTACAGGAAGACATTCCACCAGGATGCACTATGGCAAGCCGGCAGAAGTAGTGTGATGCTTTGGATAATGTTCTGCTGGGAAACCTTGGGTTCTGTGCATCCCTTCATGGAAACGGTATTCCCTAATGGCAGTGGCCTCTTTTAGCAGGATAAGGCACACTGCCCCACTGCAAAAATGGTTCAGGGATGGTTTGAGGAACACGACGAGTTCAAGGTGTTGACTAGGCCTCCAAATTCCCCAGATCTCAATCCAAAAGAGCATCTGTGGAATGTGCTGGACAAACAAGTCCAATCCATGGAGGCCCCATCTCGCAACTTACAGGACTTAAAAGATCTGCTTCTAACGTCTTGGTGCCAGATACCACAGCACACCTTCAGGGGTCTAGTGCAGTCCATGCCTCGACGGGTCAGGGTTGTTTTGGTGGCAAATTGCGGACCTACACAATATTAGGCAGGTGGTCAAAATGTTATGGCTGATTGGTGTAAATGAAGAATTGTGGTGCCACAGAGATGCCTCGGCCTACAAATCATATTCTTCAGACGTAAGAGGGCGTGATTGTTTGGTACAGACCTCAGCAAAAATCACATTTTATATTTTTTTCAGTGAAAATTGAATGCCAAAATTACCATTCCCACTAAAATCATAATTCATTGCAATATCTGTCAAAAATATCGCATTTGTTTAGTTTTTTTGCATCTTCTTCACCTCTGATCATTAACTCCATTCACAGCAATCTGAAGGCAGCATCTACAGCATGTGTTCCACCTGCAGTCTCAAACCACAATTTAACACAGTAGATCATCTGCGGTTAACCCGACCTTAACATGCACAATTTGCATCAGAATATTCAGAAATAACAAACAAATCCAGTCTCAAACTAATTCATCTCAGCACAACAACAACTGTATGAAACATTAATGTAAAAGAAGTAAAGTCTTAGTAAGTCTGTGCACACTTGATCAATTCAAGGCAATGTGCATTAATGACCACTATGTAATAAAGATGTTGCCAAAATAAAATTAGAACGAAAACACTACGAAACCAATGCCGAATTAGGATATTACTATAGCTATCAGTATTATCCTGCTCCAATATAAAGAGAAAAATCCTTGTAATTCAGAGATCATTGTTCATTACATTTTCACGCTGCCCTCTTGCTTTGGAGAAGTACTGCCATGGAAATATTATCTCTGCTATATTAACACAGACGGACACAGGCAGTCTGACACAGAGTAATGCTTGCTGAGGTTTCTTTAAAGACCCCCTGAAGCGCAAATCAGAGCCGAGGTCATAAGCTGTAGTTGTGATAAAAAGGAAATATGAGAGCGAGCTGTGAGCCAAACTGTGGAAAAGATCCATCTAAGTGGCAAAGCAACAGCAGTATTTCTGGAGGTAGCAATAAAAACAAACAGTGATGAAATATAGTTGTATTGAAACAACTTTTCATCAAAATATTACACTCATATACCACAATTACAGCCCCTTAATAATATCAGGCCTGTGACATGGCTTGTATGTAAACTTTTAGGGGAGAGAGGGGGATGTTATGAGAGCAGTAAACTCATTCTCCCTTAATGGCTTCTGCCACATATAGTTCCTTTTATTTTCTGAGGTTGTGCGTAGGCCTTCTGTGATTGGCATTTGGTCGCAAGATGTTTGAAATTCCTTTTAATTCAAGCATTTTGAAGGCATGTCATGTTTTGAAAGGGCTTTCTGTTCTGATCAGTGGTCCACTTTAGCAATGTCATGCTGAAATTCTCAGAAACACATTCTCTCTATCTCTCCCATCTGCATAATGTCCTTGTTTTTGTTTAAATCTTGCTCATTGAGGGATGATGGTGATTGATGCAGAGCTACAGCTGCATGCGATGCTAAGTACCGTGTATGGCTACATAAGGGCTCACCCTAGTTTATTTTCTCTGCACACTACACCCAGATGTCTTGGATAGCACTAATGTACATGGTTGCATCACCACAGCAGCAAATCGTATATTTGACATGAAACGTGCATGTGCCCCAATGCCACTTTTACTGTAGGACAGAAACTGTATGATGAACAAGTTTCACAGCAAGTCATCACACATAAATAGATTTCTGAATTCTATAAAGCTGTTCAAGTTGCAATAGCTTCCCGTTTATTTACACAGAGAAGTGGCATTTAAGATATTTAACTTAAGTGCCATTGCAGCTGTCCTTTGCAGGTACACATAAACAGAGTGATATACAATGGATGGACCCTATACCACATGTGTAAACTCTAATCATTCTAGTCCAAACAATCTCTTTTAGACCCCACGTCGTAAAACACCATGAAAATGTTGCCCGTCTCCCTGACTTCCAGGAGTTGTGCAGGATTATTCTTCAGGATCCTATAAAGAAAATCCAGCACCATTTATCAAAATAGTTGACAAACAACCTATCTGTGATCTTGATGAACATGGCGATTGAACATGACAAAGTGACGATGATGGAGTGCCATCCTGTCTTAACAAATGGAGAATTGACGCAGCTGCAATTATTTCAGTAAGACAGACCAGCATCACATCAGCACGGGGTGGCAACAAAAGTAGGGTGCCTTCACATACTTGGTTTCGTAATAAAGTGATTTCATGTCACCGTCGGTACGTGTAAAGAGAGCAGTGTGAGGTGCACCAACCATCTGTCAGTCAGATGAACACGATGACAGGCGATCGCAAGTATTGCTGTATGTGTAAAAGCACATTCTTGGCATTGGAGTTTAACAGATGAATAGAACATTTCTATCCTACATTTGCATTTTTTACTTTTTGTGTTCTACGTCTATATTCGAACTTCTCATTAGGGGTGCAATGCAACAATACCATCTTTATCTGTTAATTCAGTACTCTCTGTATTTGTACTGGAATCCGAATGCAAACTGGAAGTTTGAATGGCCAGGAATGCCTGATTTCCGGTACTTTGCTATTAACACAAAAGTTGCCAGTAGTTTCTTCAACCTACTCATACAAAATACCAAAATAGACACCCATTTTATCAGAAAAAATGATCCACAGTTGACCATTAGGTATTGAAAGAGGTCAGAGGCAGGCAAGCTCTACGGTGTGAGCATTTTACAGCAAATACAAGTAAAAGGGCCTTTCATAGGCTCAGTATTTTTATTAAAGTAATAGTAGTCTAAAATTGCTATTAAATATAGCTACATTTTACAAACATTGGATAATTCTGCTTAAAGTGTGTTTATATTATAAACAAAATTAGCTCGTCAGTACAGCTACAGCACTTGAGCCAATTAAGTACTCATTTATTGATTCGCTCCAAATAGCACTCTACCGACTCAAAATGCAGAAACATTCTTGAGACTAACAGTAATTATTAGAGATTAAATAAATTAAACATTTTAGACATGCTGCCAACACAGGCCTTTTAAAGCTCAGGATTGATGGCTACTGAAAATGTGTTTTTTTACTGGCTAATGTACTTTCGAGAAGGAAAACATAAGCATGGCGTCAAACTGGCTTTCCTCGAGGCGATTCTTTCACGAATGTTGTACAGTCAGATCAAATTAGTAGAGTGTGAAACCAAACTGTATTGTCTCTCAATTATTTGGTTACCAGACCTCTTTCTTCCTTCCTTCTGCCTTCCAGCAGTTAGAAGAAAATAACCTTTTTTTTTTTTAACTCATGGGCATACAGCTAAAGCGCAACAGCCGTACAGCTAAATGTAGAAAAAGTGAGATATAGTGACTGCCTCCCCATAATTATCAACCTGCTCTCAGCCATCATCACCTAGCATAACTTCACAGATATAGCGAAATACTTTCACAGCATCACAATGTGTTTTGAGCAAAATATATAATACAGAGTGGAAAAAATAACAGGTATTTCTGGGGGGATAACAAGAAACCTCAGGAGCAAGAGGTTTACAGAAGGCTCTCAGAACTTACAGATTTTTTACTGTTTATAGAGTTCATTGTGAAGAATAGTGTTGAGGTGTAAAAAAGCATCCGGGAAACTCCTGGCAGCTCGACGCAGCAGCTTCGGTGCTTCACCGATTCACCCTGAACTCTTAAATCATTCATAAATGTTTACCCAGTACTGTATACTGCAAATGTGCTTCAGCATTGCCGTTTAGATGCCTAACATGATGGTAACATGAGTCCATACTTCAATGCTACATTAATAATGAAAAGCTACAAACAGGAGGTTAAGGACCTCCTGATGCATGGGCAGGGAACTGGGTCCATCACTGAGTGCTTCATAAAGACTCCTTCATGTCGCTGCCCCCCCCCCTCCTCCCTCCTTCTGTTTGGCCTTTTGCACAACCTTTGGACGTGGCAGCGAGCACATCTAGGGCACCAGAATCATGAGCAGAGATTCTGCAATGATCACTCACAAGTGACATGCCTAATAATCCCTTCAGTCTTCCACTTTAACCTGACATGTTCAATAAATTCCCATATAGGTACTGATGATGGATCTAATATCGGGATCACCGACTTGTATGGACGTGCACGGCCAATGTGTCTATTGTAATCGGTAGCTTTAAAGTACACTCAGCTTATATGCACTGGTACTACAGAAAAAGGACTTGAGACAAATGGAATAAGCTACCTGCCGTCTTTCAGGATGGCTTTCCCTAGTGACCAGATTTCATCTCCTTAAAAGGAGCCATTAACTTCTGGTGACAGAGAAATGAATTCGCTCTGTGGTGAGAACAGCTTCTCATTGGCAATCATTAGTTTAGCACTCCATAATCACCCCTTCGTGCTGTGTGTTCATCAGTAGGCCTGCTCTGCTGGTGCCAACGGAGACTGAGACCACTATCATCAAGGGCAGGATGTGAAAATTGCTCCATAAAACAAAAGTAATACCCAATAAAATAGGAAAGCAACTGGCACTTACAACATAAAACTGAAAGATTACCAGGGAAGTACATGGTAAACACGTTGTTATTCCTCAGATGTAAACTAAATTGCAACCTTGTGGCGCTGCTTTACCTCAAGACTTTGAGGTCTCATCTGTATATTAAGATGAGAAATGGGTCTCATAGATGATATTCTGTTCAATAAAGCAGATTTTCCCGTTAAGGGTTCATGATAGCAGTAGGGGAATAATTCAAAAAGGATGTTAAGATTAGAGAAAGAGCCATGTGGTGTTTGTGGCTTTAAAGGTTCTGCGGGAACCGGAACAATCTGTCTTCATTGAAGCTCTGACTTGATGAGGCAACCTGAAAGGTAATTAAGTTTGATATGTTGCCTGTGCTCCTCAGCCCACGCTTTGAGAGAGTAACAAGCTCCAACAGCAAAAAGCAATGTTAAAGTTATGGCCTGTCATCCTATATTTTCTGTCCCTTGTGGTTTTTCACTGTCACAGGCTCCAACTTATAAATTCTATTTGAACCAGGAATAATCTAACATTAAGGTTTATCTCCACTCCCAAGCTGACTACTGATGAATGCGGAGGTGTTTGTTAATCTAAGAGGAAATCAAATAAACACAAAGTAATCTTTACATAAAATGACACTGAACTTATCAATTAAAAAATAATAATAGAAAGATCATACTGGTCAGAATATTAGAAAGTGTTTTTATTTTCTGAAAGTCTGAAAATGTTTAAAGGAAGTGGAGATCGTCTTATATCTAAAGACTTTGAAGGACCTTCTCACAACAGTACACAGGGATTCTGAGTAATCCATGACACTCACTTAAAGATTGCTTTAGTAATAAATACTGTGTGCTTACATAGTACGCAAGTTAGAACCGGACCGATGTCGAGGCAGATAATAATAAAAAAACATGCTTGTTAATGCTATAAAAAAGAATTATGCATTTTTCTTTTACATAAATACATCCCAAAAACGTTTTTGATAATGATGGTTATCAAAGAATTGTGCCACATATGTACTCAGCATGTCACAGCACAGGTGTAAACACAATGAAATGAATGATGGCTGAATCTAATTCAGCTGCTTCACTGTCATGGTACAGGTATTGTAAATGTTAATAATTCCCTGTCACACTCGGGCCTCTTGAAAAGACCAGAGCCATTAATGTTATTACAACACTTGATGCTTTTCCTACTTTCCTGAGTCAAACATGTCTGCTAAGCACCCATGGAGCAGGAAAAATCTGTAAAGTTGTTCATTAAAACTGGGATGTAATGTGGGACACTGCTGGTGTCATTTTACAAATCACATTCGTAGTGCCGCTGCATGGTGGTGGAGTACAACAATATCATTCTATGTGTAAACAATAGGCAACATATTTACTTTTACATAAAAAAAAACTGTGGACATATCAATGATATGTGACTTACACATGTCTCTTATCTACCTTAGAGTGACATATACAGTATAACGCACAGTACGCAGTGCAATTCAGTGGTGTAATACAAAAACGCAGCTGAAACACGGAATAAACAATAATAAACACCAGCATAAATGCACATAATTTACCACTATAGAGGACAGCTTGATAATAAAGCACGGTTAAAAAAAAAAAAAAAAAAAGGTATAATCATTTTATCAAGCAGCCAGCAGACCTTCTGCTCAGGCTACAATCACAAATCTCACACATAGCAAAATAGGTAACTTGAATACAACAAAAGCAGAGTGACTCAATGTCCAAACAGACCCCATTAGCATCTGTGTGGACAGCACACAGTAACACAACAGCTTCAGTGTCCACACAAACAAGCAACTGTACTGTACATTTGCATTAAAAACCTCCATAACATGAGCAACCATGCAGAAAGTAAACAGCCTATAACCACGGCGGGTTATTTCGCCATTAGCAAAGCCACGAGCAGCAGAGACGTAGAGCATAGCACAAAAAGAGAGGGCGTTTAAGTCAAACTCACAGTTTTTGACGACGAAGTCCGTATTTTCTTGTCCCTCGTCGAGACGAATAGATCAATATCCATTTCACGAAATTCCCCGAGCTCATTTTCACTCCAAATTGTGTAAATTGTCATAAAAACGCACAGGAGCATGTTAGCTAACAGTTACTGTTAGCTTCGTTGCTGTTAGCTTTCGCTAGTTAACGTTCTGCTACATTCATTTGAAATGCTAAAGTGAAGAAGCTTAACTTATCTGTTTCACAGTCTGGCCGTATCCACATCTAATTACTTTTTTCTAATCAAAGTCAACTTCAGTGTCAATGTCAACTTCACTTGGCCTCCCCTCAGCTGCCTTGACATGACTGCCTTTCACTGTAGGGGGCGTTGTGCCTCGTCTCAAACTGTCACGTACCAACAGTTGCAAGCCAAAGGGACACTGTTCCACTAATCTGAAGAAACTCAATTACAGCTGGTCAAGAGATGGTTATGATAACAATGGATGTGTAGAGAGGTGACATTGCATTACCAACACAGTGGCTGTTATAATACCAAAAATCGTTTAATTAAAATAACAGTGATGGCTCAATGTGTCACTGTACAAAGTCTTACATACTCCAATAAGCACACTAGCTTCCTTTAGCATGCACACTGGGATTCTTGATCACATAGGTGCATGTATCGGAATACTATCGTGCACACATCAGCAATCACAGTAATTGAACTGGGCTTACTGGGCTGGTACCCACGAGCCTCAAACATGGGTCTACACACGGCTCAGCTACTGCTTAAAAACTCCCGTACCCGAAGAAGAAATCAACTGGCCTGTGCAAGGTAAGCATACAGTAACTAGTGCACCCTAATTACCCACTCCTGTCCATCCAGCAAGTTGCACTACACGCAACTGCTTCCCAATTAGCATTAGGTTATGTAAGGAAGATACTAACAAACAAAGAGACCTAGAGTGGTCTTGGCTTCCCATCCTATGTGCGACGATTTGGTCCCAGCCCAGGATTTTAATAATGTGATGGATGCTTCTGCCCAGATGGTGAGAAAAAACAACAAAACATACATTTGGTGTGTGTTAAGACAGCTCACTGTGTTACTGCATGTTTATGGCTGGTTTAAATAGAAAGGCACATGTTTTTCAAGTTGATTGCTTTTATTTCACAGTTTCACTGTGCACGGTAAGTTAACTGTCCCCTGGCAGTGTCTATATCATGTGTAAAAAGTGTAATTGTATATATATAATACAGTGTAAATACAGGTAGTGAAATGAATCTAAATTAAGTTTGCAGGAGACTGTTTCATGAAGAGGTATGATGCATTAATAGAAGTGAGGCTTTAGATCCACTGTAAGCAAACAAGCAAAAAAAGACATGAAAGATATTGCCTTGGGACAAACACTGTCAAAATATTCATTATAAATTCATTACATATGTCATCATGTCGGTGGAGTGCATAATGCAATGTACAATTATACAGTTTGATTTAGCCATTTCATTATGCTTGTCTTTATTGATTTCTTTGCAAAAAATTATTTAATTTAAAAATCTCCTATAATAACAAAGAGTGTAGGCTTGATAGAAAACTCTGTGAATGTGCAGTTTTTTGTACACAGCAGCAGGTCATCAATATCTTCGCCAGTAATGTATTTGTGCCATTTATTTGTTGGACTATAATGATTATGGTTTGCTTCTAAAACATCTTGTTTTAAAGTGCTTTGGATGAAATGGAATAGCATTGTGTTGCTATGTGCGACATAAGTGGTGCTGTATTAAAGTCGAGGCCTCAATCTATTCAAGAGCCTTCGCTACACTATCTTCACAATTGAGTTAGCTCAGTGCAATTGCTGTCTATTCAATGGCTGAGGAATTGAGTTTCAAGCCTGAAGCGCTGCCAACATCATGGAGTGAGGAGCGAGAGAGGAAAGGAGAGAAAATACAGAAAAGTAAATTAGTATATCCTCATTCCCACGTGCCTACATTGCAATGAACGCACGTATTTCTTTTAAATGTGACACTTGAGAAAGTTTTTGACAACCATGTCAAACCCAGAGGTTCTTCGTCCGTCCAGCACTGGTTTACAGTCATTAAGTCCCAGCATCATAACCACAGGCTTATGCAGCCCATCCCTCCTCTATATGCAAAGCAGTGATTACTGGACAGGTTATAAATTGTATTATTTTCTCCATCTCACCGAGAACAGCTCATTCGTGGAAAGGTGATTTGAGCGGCCCACAATTACATAGCTTGAGAGAGAAAATTGCGCACTTGACTCTGCCAGGGTCCAATTGGTTCCAACTTCTAGATGATGGGCAATCAAGGCTGTATTTATTTGGTCATGTTTGGGTCCAGGAGTTGATTGAATTTTGGTACCAATCCCTATCACTATTTTGTACTTGATTGTGTATGCAGAGTATTTTGATGAGTGTTTGTTTTGTTTATTTGCCTTACTCAAAGCAGTGTGCATTCCAAGCGTCCCTACTGTATAGCACTGCTCCCCTCTGTGGCTCACACTTGTCATTGTTTACTGTCACTTTGATCAGCCTGAGTCAATCTTCTTTGCTTTTGCTGCCAGGCATCAGAGATTGGCTAGACTATGTGACACGGAGCCAAATCTAGAGCCTGTCTCGCCTTCACAAGCAAATAGACTCAGAAATGACCCTAAATTTGGTTGTGTTGTCATTATGTCTGGAATGACGACCATATGGGTCCATATGGCAGCGCTCGTCTGAAGCACCATATGTTATCAGCGCAAGCAGGCTGTAGTACTCATTTGAATAATATTGGTACCCAAACCAGGCCTTATGTTGCTGAATTCCATCACGTTGCTTAAAAAAATGCTTCTTCATTCCTCTGGAATTGGAGGTAATAACCGAGCTTGAGGATTTCATGATTGGGCCTGATTTGAAGAAGAATCAATCTTGCTAAAACATTAACAGTTCTCCGTTTAGTTCATGTTGTATTTCAAACAGCCATATGTGGCATACTTCAACTGATTGGTTTATTGCTTGGTTTTGTATCTGAATATCCTGCATTCATTCAGACAAAGAATGTAATAAAATTCCACCATATGCTACTATAGAGTACATCAAAAGAAAGCAGCTCCCCTCTGTTGCTTTCGCATTGTTTATTTGTCTGAGTGGACACACAAGTTCTGTTTAAACAGTGCAGGTTGATGAAAATTGCTTGCAGATCTGGCTTCTCCTCAGCTGAACCCCACCCTTCCCATCACGTCTCTGTCAGTTGGGGTTAAGGATAGCTAGCAGGAGCTCCACAGCCCCCCCCCCATCAAAAAACAAGACACTATCTTAAAGCAAAAGACCAGGATGCTTTCAACTCCCGCCAGGCAATAAAGGGACACAGAGTGCATTTTATATAGAGGTTGCAAGGTTGCACTTCATTACAGTGCGGACAGATAGACATGCCAATGGTGTTTCTGCAGTTTATTTGGCTGTGCAGAGCCTCTGAGATGGTAATAATAAAAAAAGGAATGTATGCAGGATGTCTGATTCAAAGCTTTTAAGATTCTGTTTACACAGTGGGGAGCGATGTACTTTGATAAAACATTTCCCCCATAAGTGCTGTAATTTACTCCAGGCTTGGTCTAAGTCATGGTAAATGAAGCAGGGTATCCACATGTATGATATCACACTGTATCAGATGGAGGTTAACCATATACACTAAATGCAATTGTCATTTTATTACCTCTGCTCTCCAGAGGATAACGCCTATTGACTTTGGTGATTGCCTGACTTCGCCTCAAGTGCTACCACAATTGTTTTTTTTAGTTAACTGTCTCAACAACATTTGAATGAAATACCATAAAATATGGTAGACATTCAAGTTCCCCTGATTATGAATTGCAATTACTTTTTTATACAATGCTATCATCAGTTCAACATTTCTGTTTGACTGGACCAAAATACCTGTAAAAATATTGTTGTTCCCATTAGCTTTAGCTGTACTTTTTATTTATTTATTGCTAACTAACAAATATGAGCATACTAACATGCTAAACTAGGATTGTAAACATGGTAAACTTAACATGAGCATGATAGCGTTGTCCTTTTGAGCATATCAGCATGCTGATGTTAGTGTTTAGCTCAAACCACCGCTGCGCAGCCTCGCAGAGCTGCTAGCATGGCTGTAGACTCTGACTGTGTGTTCAGACAGAGCGCAAAGTTCATTTTAGAGGTGGTACAAACCCATACATAGTAAATGGAAAGGGTGAAGTGGGCATGAATTTGCCTGGGGCAGCATGAATTCAGGCAAAGACTGCAAGTTGAAATAGTTTCAACTTGAGCTTAACCTGGGCTTTATAAGGAAAAAGCAAAGAGACTGAAGGGAAATGACAAAACAAACATAGGTTTCTAGTGAGTTCTGAGATCAGTCAATGGCTGAAACATACACATATACACTACCGTTCAAAAGTTTGGGGTCACATTGAAATGTCCTTATTTTTGAAGGAAAAGCACTGTACTTTTCAATGAAGATGACTTTAAACTAGTCTTAACTTTAAAGAAATAC
>JAVQJL010051626.1:0-55641 GCA_036024295.1 Nannoperca obscura
TGTATAAATGGTGATCTACTGCGCATGCGCATTTACACGTCGATCTACTGCGCATGTGTCGAACGCGTCTGCCGAGCGGGCTCTAAAAACAAGTATAATTTGAAATGCTCCGTGTACGCGAGGTCCGCGACCGCGCACGAATGCGTCCGCTCTGGAGTATAATCCAGGCCTCCTCTCTGATTGTTTCCATTTATGGTGTCAACCTTCAACCTGCGCACTCTGAACTGGCTTATATTGGTTTCAACATCATTAGCAACACGTGTGATCAATTTTGAGTTGTGTTTAATCTATCAGCTTTATTTGTGTTTAACTTTTGCCACCAGTGGTTACCATTATGTGTTTAGAGTTTTGCAAAAATATTCAACGAGATCTGCAAATTGTGTCTAACTAAGTGAAGATTGTTTATGGTTTTGCCAAAAGAGTCGATTAATGAAATGGGTTCAGACCACTGACAATTTGTTTCAGAGAATGGGGTTTAGTGTTTTTGTGTTTAATGTGCTTGTGACCCCTCTCGTGTGTCAGTGTTTGTTCATAGTCCCAGTTCCCTGTATGAACAGTCTCACCCCCACCCCCCACCCACACACCCTCCCATCTCAGCCCAGGCTCCCTGCTCTGGTCTGCTCTATTATGCATATTTTTCATCTTCTCTCCAAGCCTCAACTCCTTTGTGTCATCCTACAGACTACCATTTCTCTCGAGTCTGGTATTGTATTTTTCTTTCTTTCTGAACCCCTTACACCTAATGCAGGTGCTCTGAGTCGATGGATGGATTCGTGCATGACTCAGGAGGGAAGGGGCTCAGATGTGTCCTTCAGGCTGCTTGAGGAATCTGTAGCATGCAGACTAAGAGTCCTACTGAGCTCTGATAAATGTGTGTAACTCACAGAGAGAGCAGCACTGACATAGATTGTATTGAATTATTTGGAGTTAAGGACCTGAAAGGTCACCGGGCTAAAAGTGCCTGGGTTCTGACCGTCTTTGAAGCTTTTCAAGTGTATTCAAAGGGTCTGATGGGAAAACTTGTCACTTGGAACTTGTGAGCAGCTATTTCCATCATGTGACATGTCTACTTTCGGCAGCCGTTTCAGTTCACCTTAATCATTTCACGTTTCTTCCTTCTGGAGATAATAGATCTGTCTCTGGAACTGAAAGCATGTGGTTAAAGACACGTGGGGCTTTGTGGCTGAAGTAAATGATATGTTAAAATACTGGTGTCAGATCAAAGTCTTCAGTGTGAGATTCGGAACATTCTGTAATTTTTCAGTGAGTAAAAGCTACATGGAAACCTAAACAATTAGATGGGAAGACTGATACCACTCTCATGTCTGTAAGGTAAATATAAGGCTACTGCCAGTTAGCTTAACTTAGAACAAAGACTGGGAACAGGGGGAAACAGCTAGCCTCCCTCTGTCCAAAGGTAGCAAGATCCACCTAATGGCTCTCCTAAAGCTCACTAATCAGCATGTTGTATTACATTTGTTAAATCCCTAAAAAGTGTAAGTGTAAAAAAAAAGGTTGTAGTTTTTTAGGGGTTATGTGCCAAATTATTTCTTGGTCTCCACCATGTAACCAGCAAAGACTTCAGGGAGTAACTGTGCCCAGCCAGCTTTAGAGGTGCTGGTAGGTGGATTTTCTGGGGACACAGCCAGGCTAGCTGAAAATGTAGTAATTCTTAAACCATCATACTATGAATTGTTCTTATGTTGCAACCTTAACCAATTGCTGAAACCTTTTCATAATTTCTCTGCATTATATCCACAATTCATGTGTTTTTTTTACTCCACAATAGTTAAACATAAGAGGGTTGGATTAGCTTGTCTATGTCGATTGGGTATTACTGGATTTACCTTTAAGACCATTCAGTTGAAACTCTCCCTCCATCTGTCTGGAGGCTGAGCCATCACCGGCACTCAGCTGACAGAAGACCATTACCACAGCAGAACAATGTGCAGTCTAGCGGTAGACTTGTTTTAGCTTGGCAGTCCTGGAAAGAAACTTGATTCTAGTAGACAATAGGGGCTATTATATTGTTATTCCAATTGTTACAGTCACCTGAGGTTAAAATAAAGCTCTGGGAATATCACACAGATATAATTTGAATATGGCAATAATTATCCGTTTTTATTGAAATTTGACAGTTGCCACCCTCACATTTGCTACCTTAAGGACCCTTTACAATTCAGCCTTTGTTCTCTGATGATATGCAGATGTAGCTATTTGGGGGGATATGTTGTCAGCTTGGTGTGTGTATCAGCAGGGCTGTTCAGTGTTTGACCCTGGTTTTGCATCGGAGAGTGTCCAAGATCTTAAAGCCACTATCCCCTTTCCATGTTTCAGATGGTGCTATAATTCCAAAGCCTGGACACTGCCAGTTAATTGGGTCCCCTTACATGGATGTGGGCAGTGCAGTGATGAATAACAGAACAACAGCATGACCAAACTGCAGCTCAGTACTGTCGCCACCACCCACATCAAATGCAGTAATCATTTCTGGTTGCGATTCGCTGATGTGACAGACTGGTTTTCAGAAATATATGATAAATCACCGGCCGTCAGAGTCAAAACTGTTTTATTTATGCTGGTTAATCACTGAAATAACCCGAAATTAAAACAGTGTTAGAAGCTATGCTGGCATGTGTGAAATTTCAGGAGCTGGTGTCATCAGCATACTGACAGTGAAAGCTCTTCGTATACAAAAGAGCCTGCCAGCAATTTCCATCTCACACGCACCCCACAACCCTGCTACTCCACACACAACCCTGTACTCATTTACCTTGACACTTCTTTTTTTTGTTGTTGTTGTTGTTTGTTTGATATTATTAAATTCATCTCTGGCCTTTCAATTCCCCTGACAGCAGAGATGAAATTGCTGAAAATGTATAGTCAAAGCAAACACAGTGATGGGCTTATTAAAGACACAGGGAATGGAGAGGAGGAGCTAAGGTCTGGCTGCAGCTGTTGCATTGGCTGTCTGCTCAGCAGTGGGGAGGGGCTGAGGGAGAGAGAGAGGGAAGAGGGAGAGTTGGGGGAGGAGGGCAGTGCTCTTGTTGGGAGATAGGGAATGCCCGTTAGTTGCGTCTGCCGATAATAGCACATCAGCCAGAGCGCTGCTATTGGGAGAGCAGAGCACAGGCAGTGCGGAGGACTGAGCCGCTGAGCACAGAATGGTACACTAGAGAAGACAGGCATACTCTGAAAGAGAGAGAGAGAGAGGCAGAGTAAGGGAAGAGAGAGCGCATCAGAGCACGTTGGGAAGAGGAGGACAGAGAAGGAACAGAGCAGTGGAAAGAGCAGAGGAGAGTGAGGAGGGGACAAAAAGTTACCAGGTCAGCAAGAGAACGTGGAAGTGGAGCAGCTGAGCCTCTCTGGGGTCTCTCTCACACTGGAGCAGCCTGGCACAGCAATAAGCAGCACAGGAGGAGAGAGCTATTACAAGAGTGGATAGAGGGAGTACAGTAACTTCTTCCGGGAAAGACAGCCCTGTCATAAGGCGAGGGTAGTGCTCCTCACAGGACCCTTCTGCCCAGCTACTAAAGGACTATCACAAGAAGACACTTAAGCATCGCAGGGGTGCCTGAACAGCGCTGCTATACTCACTTCTACATTGGAGACTTTCTTACCCAGTTGCGTGCTTTGAGGTGGATGTAGTTGTGTTTCTGTGAGGCTTTTATATTTATTTTTGCTTCAGAGTGTGAAGCACTGGAGATTTTGAGGCTGAGTTGTTCTGCCCTGTCATCTCTGAGACTATGGTAGACTGTGCGTCAGGGAGCCCTTCATCAGCAGCTGCAGCCTTAGAGCATGGAGAAGTCCAGCAGTGAGGAGTCAGCCATTCACCGTAGCCCTTCCGTAGATAGCCACGACTCGGATTTTGCTCAAGCCTCCACGTCTGGCCGGCCGTTTGGCGGCCGCGGCTTCACTGCCGGTGCATTCTACGGCTCCACGGGGCCGCGCAAAAACGCACAGCAGGGGCAGGCTGGAGCAGCAGCTGACGCCAGCGCAGGAGACAAGACCAACAACAAGTACAGCTCACCCAAAAGCAGCAAATACGTAGTCTTTTACCTGGATCTATCCTTTGTGTTCCTTTTAGAATTCAAGAAGTGCAACATGGCAAGAGGCTGCCTCTGCTGCTTGAAGTATATGATGTTCATCTTCAATCTCATCTTCTGGGTAAGTGGCTCATCAGTGTGTTAATGTTTTTCTCATCATACTTGTTCACATTGATCTAGTTGATGTTAATTGTACAAAATGTGTAAATATGGCTTAAAGGGTGATGCTGACAGAGTAAATCTGGCTTTAGTAACTCAGCATGAATCATTTTCCATATCCGTGGTAACAAATGTGAAGGCTGAGTGTGTGATAAGTTTCAAAATGTTAATCAGGAAACATTATTGCAACGTGATGGTTGTCAGTGCAATCATGCGTTTCTAATTATTACATCAGGCTATTTATGCATGTTGCTATTCCTGGATGTCATGACAGTCAATAGCATTGCACCAGGTCTCCTTTTGTATCTGGCTGGTGGGGTGGTGGTGGTGGTGGTGGTGGGTGGGGGGTGGGGGTGGATTGTGGTGGTAAGGAGGGATAACGTGGGTTTATTATGGTCACTCATTCAAATGGTTATATGATTTACAGTGAACAAAATGCTGCTTTTGGGATGCAAGTGAAAGAGTATGTGTCTCTACAGGACAGTTATATTGATGAGCATCACAATATGCACCAAGGGAATATGAGCTGAGATGGTTTAGTAAGAGTTTGGAGGAGATTATCTGATTTGTGTGCTTCATTTTATTATTCACTCTTAAGGAGATGTCTTGTGTAAAGCTGTGATCAATACGTTTTAGTTCAGAATTGCTGCACCGGAACATTTGACTCAATCTGAGTAATTAAACACTGTTGTAATTAATCATAAAATATGTAGTATTTACAGTAATAATAGGGGGAACCGTAATGTAATTGTGCTCTCCATGCCAAATTTACTCACAAATAGATTTCACCCAGAGAAATGTGGCCAACGTGTGGCAGGCTCTGCTGTGTACCCATGCATGGGCATTTGTTGTAAAAGTGGGCAACCCCTGAATGTTTACAGAATGGATTAGAGGGCTTATGGGTTATGGGGCCAAGTCTTTTGTGTGGATGCAGCAAAGCGTGAAACGTAAAAACATCCCAGCACTGGGGACTCTACAACCCCAGCCCACCATGTCACTGGGTTTTGAGCCCTGCTAACTAGGGCACGTTGGAGGCAACAAAGTGGGCATTAGCTTGAGCCCAGCTGTGAACCGGCCAGACTTGAAAACACACACACGTACACATGCACCACACGAACCGAAAGCCATCCCATTGTCCGCTCTATATACTGAAACAAGCAGCACTGCTAGTGGCCAGGATCAGACCTGAAGCTGTGGACTTCTCTGCTGCTGCAGGGCAACATCTCCATATCACTTTCATATCATTACCCAGTCCACAGAGTCAGGAGTAAGAGTAATTGGTTAAGACATACAATTGGCTTGGGGGCTCTTCAATGAGCCTCGCCTTGAAGTAAATGTTTGTTTAAGGGAATGAAAGTGTCAGAAAAGCTCAGTTGATGTTGGATTCATTTATGCAGACATTGACTTACCTTGATGTGAACACATTTTGAATGTTCCAAGCCTTGTCATCACTACTGTTGGAATTTGGGTTGGAAATATTTAGCAATTTTCTAAATTGATTGCCAGCCACATAAATGATCAATCAGCGGTTATTAGAAAATACAATGCTATCCCAATTCTTACTGATGGCTTGATTTGATGAAATTGGCTGTTTTTATAGGACAACCTAAGTAAATAAGTTATTTGAAAAATTAAACAAGCACAAGTAAATTATTGAAATCATAAACTGAATGAGATAAAATAATGCAATAAGAATTTCTGCTCTTGCTCCTTTTATATCTGTTGTTAACTAACAGCCAAAGAAATTCAAATCATTAAACGTAATAATTTGGAGCAATGTAAAGGCTGTTAAGATTAGATGAGATCTCCGCATATGCAATGCACATACACTTCTTGTATCTACAAAAAGGGCTGTAACCTACAAATCCCTATCAAAATGGGCAGCCCTGAAGAGCTGTAGGGGACAGGTGCTCACTAGTTCAGGTGAAGTCAGACCTCCAGCACGTCATCATTGTAGGAAGTACCTGAGTCATGAGGTCAGTATTATCTGCCATCTTCTTGAGGGGCAGTTAAGTAGGATTTGTGTGAAGGCGTTTATTTCCCAGGATCTTTCCAGGCTCAATTTGGGCTTTATCCTTTTCAGTGGCAAAACGTTGCCACTAATGACTGGCTGTTGCACATCAATAATAGGTAGGTAGAAAAGAGGCTTTGGATTTCAAGGCTCATGGCCTCCGTTTCATGTGGAGCCTAGCTTGTTGGCCTCCATGGAAATGCATTTCAACCATCCTGATAGTGTGCAGAAGCTCTCCCTTTAGTGTGAGATTTGAGGACTCTCTCTGTCAACATGTGTGTGTGTGAACATATATATGTGTGTGCTTGTGCTTGTGTTTGTGCGTAGGGACCTGGGAATGGCTATGGACTTTTCCCAGCGCAGCGCATCCCCTGCTGTGCAGTAATTGAATTTTTACTCTGGTAATGTTTGCTTAATGAACACCCACCATGCATATTCCCTTCAATTCCCACCACCAGATCATTTCAGTGACAGTTTAATCAACGTCCCATGGGAAAAGAGTGGGCTGATGAGGGGGTTAGGATGCAGCATGTGGATGGTGGGTCTGTCCATCTGCACGTGACAGCTCGTGGCTCATCTTTGGCCGGCTGGCTGGCAGTCTGGATTCTGTCCAGACTGCCAGCCCCCTCAGAGTCAGTAAGGGGTCGGTACGGGGTTCCCGAGCATTCTGGGGTATAGAGAGGTAGGGTCAGAGGCATGTTGTATCCTGACACCCCTGGGACTGCACTGCTCCATCTCTGACACTCCAGGAATCACATGGTTACTGCAGCTGGTAGGTTTGCCTCTGAAGCTCTGACATCTCATCTAAGGACTGAAGGGGGAATGGTGCGCAGCAGTCACCCAACACCAGGTACAGCAGGGTTCTCTTCTTTCTGACTGTGCACACATGCACGAGCATGCTCGCTGTACATACACAGACACACAGCCATCGTTGAAAGAATGCCCACCACCTCCAAGCATCCTCTCCGGGGGGCTTACAGTGGTTACTTGAAGCACAAGGTAAACAGCGGCAGGCACTCCAGGCATTTCCATACATGCGTTCATCCTCAAGGCCCCCAGCAGTTGTTCATGACCATCTGGCTCCTCTTTCTTATAAGAGATTAGAGGAGTCTGAGCTGTAGGGGGAGTTTCGGGCAGATTAGAGCAATATTGGGTGGTGCGGTTAGGATTGAGAGCACGGCTCCTTCGGACAGCTCAGTGTTAAAGCCAACAATCAAGGGAGGGGGATATGTTGTGCCCCCCACACCCACACGACAACTGTTTTACAAGCCTGATAGGGTGATTGATGTTAAGTCCCATTGGTGTCAGCCTTGTGAGCATATCAGTTTTGGTGTTCTTGCTGGGAGCAATGATTTCAGCCTCTTACTCTGCAGCGTGTCCTCTGTACTCGCAGCCTCCTCTCTTCCATTCAAGATTCAATTTATTGTCCACTGCTGCACTTATTTATCTTGGCCAGTGGTACTAAACACCTTTGAAAAGTAAAAAGCTCTTAAAAATGGCTTGAAAGCACAACGCAAGGATTTACTCTGCCAAATCACAAGCAACATCACACACAAGGTCATTTACTTTGTTGGATATAGGTTATACAGTTGGTAAATGGGCCCATCCCAGCTGTACCATTATAGTGCCATATCAAAAGCTAAAGCCTCATTTGATATTCATATTAAAAAGAAAAGTGTCTGCTCAGCAGTCTTGTCCTACAAGCACAAGAGGGGTGGTAGTATCAAAGCCGCTCCTTTGTTAGAGGAGAGAAAACCAAATATGTTTAGCATTCATGAATTCCTGTGCTTACTTAGGGGATTGCTGCAGGATTTATAAACCATTTGGTCCGAGGAAACAGAAGATTAGTTTCCGTATCGATTTAATCACTGAATTTGACATTTAAGGTTTCAAATGTAGCTGTGCTCTGATGCTACAAAGAGTAAAGCTATCGACAAACTCAAGGTGGTTTGCAGAAACGTGCATCTGAACATCTGTGTCTGGTTGAGTGGAATTCCATAAAGCATTTCACACAATCTGTCCCTTTCCCATGGGATTTCAACCGAAGGTGCTGAAGCCATTTGCCTGTTTTTTTATTCTCCATATCGGCACGTGAAAAGTTCAGTCATCTTTTATGGCTCAAGAGTGCATGTTTTGTAACAAGCCATTCCTTTTTTCTTTCTTTTTTTCACAAGAGGCACAGCTGAACGTCATCAGTCATTGCCAGGTGAAACAAGGATTGGGGCACAGGAAAATTAATTAATTAATTAATTCCATCAGTCTGCCGTGAAAGGCTGGATCTTGTATTGGCTTTGAGTTTGAAATGGCAGAATCGAGCATCAACCTCAGCCAATCTGTCTACCTAAATTTTATGCCTCCAACTATGATAGGATAGACAGTCTGCGGATTTAATCAGTGGTCAGTTTAGCCAGTCACAGATCATCTATGTCTTCAGAATGATCCATATCAAGCATTTATATTGTATAATATTCTCTAATTTCCTTGTGTAGCCCGAGAGCTGGTCTTTTATTTTTTCTGCAACATTTACATAGAGACCATCACTATATTTATATGCATTTGAATCATTTGAGGTCTTATAATTAGCATCCCCTATATACCGGCTTACCTGCATGGTAAATATCTCCATATGCCTGCCTTTGTCCAGCAAATTGTCTGGGGAGATCACTCTAATTTACACATCTCTCTCTCTCTCTCTGGCTGCTTCGATTTCCTGGCCGTGTTGTGTAGCACCGCTGAGCTCATTAACTCATGTTGCAGATCAACTGGGATACTGAGCTGCTGTGTTTCACTCCAGGGGGTAGAGGTAATAGAGCAAGAGAATTGTAGGTGCATTTCTTTGCTTGGATGAAGTAGGTAGCTCTTGTAAGGCAGTTAGGTCTCTCACCCCATCACTCATCACCCTTTAAATGGGGTGGGCTTTGGACTTGTTGTTGTGTAAAAGGGTGATTATGACACCCATGAGAAGCTGAAAACACTTGTATTGATATCTAACTTTATTCAGTACCAGTATAAAGTTATTACGTGTCAGTCACTAGAGTTTTGTTATAAAGTTTGATGTTTGCTACTAAGTTAGTGTAACGCAACAGTGCTGCAGGTGCAGTTTTAGAACCAGTTGTTACTGTGTCAGCTGTGTGGTACTGACTTGTGGTGACAGGTGAACAACCCGAGAACAGATGAAATAACAGGAGCTGCTAGGTACAGGGATTACAGTATATAGAAAGCCTAGGTCTGTGAATTCCATTCATTTATTTGTTCCCTCCTTCATTCACATTACACATCAGTGTCACTTGAGATTCAGAAGGTACAGACAGAGCACATGGGTGTCTGTATCTACTGTCTATCTGTTATATCTGAAAGACTCCATGTTGGCATATGAGCAAGCGCACATTGGCCGAATGTGTTGTCACCATGGTGTTGGTTGGTAAAATAGACATCAACATCAGGAATGACTATACTGTAGATCAACTCTAAGATTTATCATATTTTCTTTGCTCCAGCATGTGAAACGCAGAGAGAGAGACGTTTCTAAATATAGGCCAGAGGAGTTAGAGAGAATGGGAGAAGGATGCAAAAAGATGAGTGTCATTAGTTCTGCATCATAAGCAGAATCTTTTGTAATGACTATGTGCCAAATTGTGCACCTTAGGCAATAGGGAAGGCAGCGTCGGTGTTGTGTGGTCAATAATGTGTTCATATTGCATAACAGATAAGGTGAAATATCTTCTCTATGTATTTGGGTTATTGATCAAAAAGGTTTTATCCAATCTTGTTAGTATTTTTTTATATTTGAAAGGAGGCCTCCATTCAGAGGCTATTGGAAAAAATAAGTCCACAAAAACAATCTTTTCTGTGAAGCCTCACAGCTGAAGATGATTTCACGTTTCATAATGGAATTCAGTTTGGTGTAAATTGATTGGTATTATCATGCAAACTGTTGTACAAAAATAGAGTTGTCAGGCTAAATCCATGCTAGAAAATGACTTCAATTATTGTAGATTTTCAGCTGCCTTTGAACATTTCACATATGATGTTGTGACACTTTGTAGCGCCTGTGGACTTATAGGGATTCAGTATAGCTGCGAGTCAATAAAACAGACATACTTGATTTGGTCAGCTCAAGATTTTGAAGAGCTGCTGCAGTCCCAGCCTGTGACAAATACCTCGCTAACAAATATCTCGCTAACAAATATCTCGCTAACAAAGCAGTATGACGTTTCAGTCATACTGCTTTGTTAGCCTTTTTCAGTAAAAAAAAATCCCACTTTATTTTAGCTTGTGGTCCACATAACATTTTATTCAATACCGGTGCAGCAAAACATGTTGGAGTTTTCACACAAGCAGCACTACAGATGAAAAATGCATCAGTGTGTCCTTGCGCTGCAGGAGTGACTACAATCTCAGACTATCCATCCTCACATTCTCTTTTCACCCCAGGAAAACCAATCAATGCTAATCTGCACCTAAGCAGTGAATTAATGTAGAATGTTAGAACAGCTTGCTAGTTCAACTGCTCAGCATTTCTTTCTGACAACTAAAGGCAAATTACAGTGAAATCAATGTTTCCCAGTCCGTCTCCACCTCCAGCCCTGCCGAGGAGGCTTAGAGAATATCATTTTCTTGGTCTTCAGAGAGCAAAAGAAATTTGATTTAGATTACCCATATCATGTTTAATTAACAGTATACTGTATGAGATGTATATATGAACTAACTGCAGATCCTTAAGCTGTGCACATACTGTTTTAAATTGTTGTTTTAGAAATGCATAGGTTTTGATTTCCTGATGAAACTGTCATATGGAAAGCCTGTTTTCCTAGAAATACTAGAAGTCTTATAAAGATGCAGTTAAGTCCATCAGATGACAAGCTTTAGTGTCCTGTGTCCAGCTCTCTAAGTTTTCCAGAGGTTATTAGCTGTAGGCTGAGGATCCATCGATGAGTGACTCGAAGACCTATGTCCCCAAGGCCACTACCTCAATTGATTCAATTGGGTCTGATTCTGTTCCCACCATGAACCCAGTCAAACAACCCACATAGCATTCTTGAGAACTTGTTTCCACAAATCTATCTTCTTCCCATTTTCTAAATAACATTTAGAGACCCAGGACACACTGGGCAGCCACAATACATTGAACATGTGAGCAGCAGATTGACTTTGAATCTGTGTATTTTACGTGTCATCTTGAATTTGGGTCAGTGACTCAGGCATTCACTCCTCGAATGGTAATGAGCCCAGTAAAAATCTCCAGCAGGGCTCCAACACGCAATGAGCCACTCACTCGTCCATGTTGTTAGTGAGGACAAATGAGAGGCAGATTTATGCCTTAAACAGAGCATTGATTTATTTAGCTGAACTGCCGCAGATTACTCCTGCGTTATAACTCAGCCATAAAATGCAACATATTGTAGCTTTCTAGATGGAAACGCATCAGTACATACGCTGACTGGATGATGGTCTGTGAATGCCTTGCATGTTTTTATTGTTATTTTTAATGGGGCAATTTCACTAACTGTATTCAATATACTGTACAGTTTACACCACCAATTTATTCGATTGTTTGTTGTGATTTCAAATGGGTCCCTATCTTGTTGTTTTCAGAGCGAAACCCAGATCTTCATCAGAGCAGGTTGTTGCAGTGCTCTGGTTATGTCTGATCCAATTTGAGCTTGACTCTTATTTGATGTGCATGAGGTGTACTCACAACCGGCTCTGATATTCTCCCTGAAGAGGAAAACGCAGTAACTAGTCAAGATCCTTCACTGCTACAGTTGCAAGATAACTGACTGGCTGACAGACTGTGTAAACCTAATAGGGGTTATTGCCGTTCTTCCTGCATGCAGATTCATCCTCCTCCTTATCACAGCCAAGTTCTAAACTGTCCCCTTGACTTTGCCTGAGTCTTATCACACAACTAAAGCAAATGATTTTGCCTGTTTATTTTAAACACATTTGCAAACACCAGTCGTACTGCCAGGCATGAAAGAGCATTTGCTTTGTGTACCAGTTCTGTTTCAGAAGATATCAGGGCTTTATGTGTCCTGAAAACTGGAAATCTGAAGCAGTCTGGTTGCCTGAAGCATACAAAGTCTTACATAAAAAAGAAGCATGTAAAACCAGCTTTGTTCCATCACTTTAATATTCTATCTGGGGCATAGAGGGGTGTCTCAGATCTTACTTTTTAGAGATGACTTCATTGCATAGGAGAAATGCAAGTTATATGCTAAAATTGTCAGTAATTGCTGATATTCACCTGCAATAATGAATGATCATGTTAAGGGTGTTTACATCTGTGTTAGAACTTAATAACAAAAAAATCAAAATATTTGTCTTGACTCCACACATTCAATTAATAAAATATATACTTCAAATAAATGAATGTATTCACTGTTGTTATGTATGCTGTAATTTCATTTGCATTTAATGTATTTTCTTTAACACTGCAACATGCTGTGATTACAATTACATAAACTGTATATGTACAGTTTTGTCCAATTGCTATTGTAGGGAATTCTTAATTAAAGATCAAATAAAGAGAGACATTGGTGTAGAGACACCCCCACCCCCCATCCGGCATGCGTCATTTGCAGTCCCTGTCAGTAGTGATTTTTTTCTGCACAGATGTCTCCATTTCTCTTATTAAGCCACCCAGGCTTCAGTAATGGGTGACTTGGGATGGTGGTAGAATACAAAAGAGGTAGTAAGAGTGGGGCTCAGTGTGGGTTGGGTTGGGCAAAGGAGTCTAATTTGAAATGTTGATAATGAGGTCATCGCCAACCTCAGTGAATTATCTCATTCATCCATAGTGAGCCAGAGTAATTATTAACATACAGCTTTTGCCAGTGAATGCACTCATCAGCACAGTGTGGTGAGACAAATGCACTGTGTTTTGTCCAGTGATCATTTCAGCAATGGACACAGCAGCGTGTTTGAGGTCAGCCCATTAATGCCCCTTTTACACATTTCTACTATTTTAGGGTTGGCTTGGGTCGTCATTTTAGATCTCCGTCATGGCAGCATTTTGAGTTGGCTCGCACTGGTTGATACAGCCTTTTCCTGAGCACAGTTCACAAGTGAATTGGGACAGATGGGGTTGGCCAGATTTTTCTCCCCAGTCCCATTCTGAGAGGACAGACTGGCAGACCCAAAATTCTGTCCTTTTCCATGGGTGGGAAGAAGCGAAGCATGAAGGCAGGAGGAAGGAGGGGAGGGACCTCTTCCCTAGAGCAATAGAGGTGAACACACTGATGCTTGATGACAGCTCCCCGAGAGGTGAGTCACCATCACTCTCACATCCTGCTCTCTCTCCCTCTCCTTGGCATTCACATCATGTCATTTTTGTTTTCCTCCTGGGGACAAACTTAAAAAATAATTTGGTCTATTTCAGGGAAAAAAAGAAAGATATCAATTTCAGTTTCAATGGTGGAAACAGTGATTGAAATATTTTAGCGAAACAACAAACTAGAAAATAGTGTGGATTTACAGCTGTTTTACTGACTTTTCTTTCAATTCATCGTGTTATGAATTTCCACTTATTAGCCCGTGATTTGCTGCACACCATTAATGATACATTTTTATCAGATAAATGCTCCGACTTGATTAAAAAGCAATTCCATGGTAAATCTTTCACGAAGAAAGAGCACTGTTGAACTGACTGAACTTTGTACAAGTGAAGGAGTAGGAGTTGTAGAGGGAGCTTCATCTGTTGGCACAACAAGGTCCTAATGTTTCTACAGTGCAATGACCTCCCGCGAATCATTGGGAATTTTAAGAAGCTCTTATTTTGCCAGTTTTTCCTTTATTTCATCCATTACTGACCGCTAGCTCTGCAGGCTATTGCAGCGCATTGGCCGTGCTCTATCTCTCTTCAAGCTTCCTATTGTGCATTGCGTATCTACTTGCAGCACGTTATGCATCGACGCAGATGATTAGCAGACAGAGAGAGAGTTTTCTTAGTAAGTTACGTTTGAAAATAATCTAACTCGAGCCCCAAAGCTTTGCAAAAACAAAAGCCTGTGTTGGAACCCGTGGGGTTTGCGTCTTTACTTCATACAGTGTTGCTGCTGCTAAATGTTGGCACAAACAGAACTGTGTGTAGTTACTCTTTAACAACATATACAACAGTTCTGGGGTAATTGGCATTAGTGAAATACCGAGTAGGCATACTTTACATCTGCAGTAATAATTAAATAGTTAAATAGGCATTTCATGAACAGAGGAAAAGTGAACACAGGTGCAATTAGAGAGGCAGTCAGACAGAAGAATTAAACTCTCACTAAATAAGTAAGTTCCTTTTTCCTTTCGACAGCTCTGGACTCCCCAGCCTCATTAACTGTGATAAGAACATACACTAGAGTTTAGGTTAATTTTCTGCATTATTTATCTATAATGCATGGGCTTTAAAATTCTGTAATGCTGTGCTGGGCTTCATAAAAATAATTAACCAATCATAATGGAATGAACTCCTTCACTTATTCATTTAATATGTATCAAACTCTGTCTCTCTGTGTACATAGAGAATTCATGTAAAACCAGAGTGGACCTCTAAATATTCTGCAGTAATACACACTGACCATATACATATTGTGGCTATATTATCATATATGGCTGTGCAGGATATAAGAAACCTGCATTTTATGTGAGCAGCACAATCAAACAGTGATTTCAGGACATGAGCTCAGGGCAGAAGTTTAATTGAGTTGTTCTTGAAATCTCCATGTGATAAAGACAAGGAAGGAGGCAGTCCTCCTCTCACATGTGAAGGCACGACATGTCTGTTTCCTGGCCTCTGTCGATATTATTGAGAGCCCAGTAATTGGCACATGAAAGTCCATCTCTGATCTAGTTGGAAAGCGTTATCCCATCTTCTAAATCCCCCTCCCCCTCCCCCCACAGTTCATTTTTTATTGAAGTGCTTACCTTGCAAAAGAGATGCGAGGGGAAAAATATTGTCCTGCAGCATGTTCCCACTCTGTCTTTAATTCTTTTTCATAGTTTGTTAGAGAGAGAGGAAGGGATTTCTCTGTAGTCTTGCCATTTTTATTACAAGAATTGGCTGGCAGGATCCATGAGTCTTTTCTATGGATTATTTTAGACACCAGTGATAGGTAAACATTTGTAAATAATTATAACATTGGCTAAATTGACCATTTATCAGAAAAGTCACCATCTTTTTAATTTTTAAGATCCAAATAATCAACATTTGAATGTGGATGAGTCACAAGAGGGCTGTGGCTGTGATTATGGTGAAAAATCGTCCTCAAAAGCAATCACATTTCACGCTGGCCTACATCAGAATGGTTTTATTAGCCTGGTTTAGCTGCTGATCCAATCCAATATCGCTTCAGAATGCACTCTGCCTGAAGAATCTGTCTGTTTTTCATATTAACTGTGGTGGGCGGTCAGCTTTATCGCCCGGAGAATTCCTTTGTGATCAGCAGTTTCCATTTTCGTTGGTGAGACAAGAATAACTTCATTCAAAGACACATTTATTTGCAGAGGATGTGCTCTGGTAAGAAAGAAAAACAAAACATCAATATGCTTTGAAACAGCTTCACTCCGCATCAGTGCTGGTTACAGGGAGATGGAAAGTGCAGCTGCAGGGATCCAGATCCTTATTATATCAGCGTCCATCACAGATGTAGGGTGCTGTGTCTGTAGAGATTCACAGCGCTAGTTCTACCGAAGATGTGTGAGAGTGAGCGTGGAGGCACTGCAGGGGAGCACAAGTGCAGAGCTGCCTGCATTTTGTTGTCAACCTTTTTGTGTGTCTGCATAATGCATCCACTTGACTTCCAGTGTACTGAGAAGGCAGTCAAGGTCAGGAAAGTGTAGCCTATGTATATTCATATCCAAGGCTTTGGTGTCATGTGCATTTAAATGCTGCATTTGCTTTTTGCACTTCCCAACATGAAAATATGTTTCTGGTAAATGGCTTTGCTTTACGGCTGTCACTCACTGACAGATCTCACCTACTAGCCTAGCTGAAAGTACATCTAACCATTTATTATAGTAATTCTGATAATACATCTCTGCTGGTGTGCTGATCTCCCATTGTTCTTTTTCGTGCGTGATTGTTAGTGCAGCATGCCAAATAAAGGATGAGTGACAGGAGGAAGTTGAAAAAGTAGGTTGCCTTTTTCATGGTGCGGTGTGTTTTTTTCTTATACAATTTAGACTCTTATCTCAACCACACCGGTAATGTGACCTATTCTTTAGAGGCAAAGGGGACATAAAGCGGTCACTACTCAGAGACTTAGAGAAATGGACCTTTGTTTCCTGCAAACAGTAATGAGCAGCATGAATAAAAACTGGGTGACCTGAGATCTAAAAAGAAATGGATTGAGGCAGTCCGACGTTACCATGTTTTAACCAGCACTTCCTATGATTTTCAATATTTTACAACATGGCATCAAGCTGCCATCTTTTAAGGAAATTCAATCTCCATGGAGCTGTTCTTTTCTTTCTTAGTAGCTTTTACTAATTCATTTCTTTTCGTCTTCCAGTTAGCATAAGTTGACATCTGGCTATTCTTTCAGGGACTGCTCAAAGTAATATGTAATTAAAGCTGGCAAGGACTATGGGGGCTCTACAAGTGAATTAGTGTCACAATGTTAATAAAAATCAGGTCATTTATGGTAAGCAACTAACAGACCAGGTAAGGTAAGATAAGGTGAAGAACGTCAAGGCTAAGTGACATGACATAATTGCTGAAGATCTGAATTCAAACACGTAATCTCAGCAAGGCATTTGATTTGCCTATTAGAGATCAATGTTGAACTTTGTCACCTCTATCGATCAGAATGCCCTCATCTTATTCTGTCCCCTTGTCGTGTTGATTACCAAGGAGGTGTCCCTGTTTCCAACAGACCAGTTTCTATACAAAAGACTGGGTTGTGGCATCTATGACCACATTCGTCCTGAACAAGCTTTTTTCATGTCATAAACACAAATTCATTATACTGCAGATCACATAAGAGTCGTGCAGTGCACACGGGGTAACTCAAGCAGCTCAAGAGGAACAAATGGCCCCCATCAGCAGCTGTACTAATACCACTGATACCTTTCTGATATTAACTGGAGCTAGTAATGGAAAGAACCCAGAGTCTAAACCGATACATGCTTTCAAGCAATGTATATATATATATTGTATATGTATATAGTAAATATAATGTATATAGTAAATATTTCTACATGTACACATGAGGCACAAATATTGCCACAGAAGCAGATAGTGTAATCAGCAGACCTCAGTTTGAAATGGCCTCTGGACACAGCGATAAGTTCTGATGGCACAGATCAGCTTTAGCTCTATGTTCTGCCTCATTTGTTCCTGTCTAAATGAGATAGGCCTGCTATCTGCTGGCAGCCATCCTGCGGTGACAATACGACAGGCCTTTTAGATGCATCACCTGTGTGGTACGCTTGAAGTACTGCCGACTTGTCACTCCACCATTATCCAGCCCAAACTCCTCGGATGGAGGACAATTAGAGGACGGAGATGGGCATGCTAGAAGCATGTCAAGACAGTGGGGGAGCCACGAAGCAAATTAACTGAGCCGACACCTCTGATGTTGTTACCGTAGTTCGACAGGTGGACAGGCAGATAGTCTTCCTCTTGAAAATGTCCCTGTCACTTTGGCAATCACAGAGGAAGTGCATAAGATGGAACAGAATGTTTATCACTGCTGCCTTTCAGCAAGGAGTGCTCTATAAACAATCATTGTATCTGGATCTATCTGAGGTGGCCTACTTGAGAGACGCCCTGCACAGCACTTATTTAAATGTGTGCGTAATCTAGATACATTACTTGGTAAACAAGCCTACTCCGAGGAGGGTTATTTGCATGCTAAAGCAGAAGAAAGGGAGGAGCAAGGAGGGAGGAGCCAGACACCTGTTGCAACAGTGGCTGTTGGATGTCTATGATGTGCTTTGATTTATGATGGAAAGCAGTCTGGCTCAATCTCTCCTCACTCCTCCTGAGATTTGAGTGCTTTTCATCGACTTTCAAAAGACTTTTTAGTGTTTCCTTTCTTTTACATTGGCTGGGTTTAAGGAGTGCAGCAAAGCACAAATAAAGTCTGTCTGAGCAACTAACGTGTCCAGGATCTAATTAAGACAAAGTGTGTACCTTCACTGTGTCTGTAATTTCCAATGATTTCACACCATTTTAGTACATTTTCATGCTAATTTTTCCACATTTTCCCAACCATTTAGAAGCGCTTTGCATTTCCCCAAAACCCTCACTCTGATTATCCAGCCAAAAGGAACTGTACAGGTGAAAACTAAATTTCTTAAAATGCCACGTCATGATGAGAACATCTGTACTAAACACCACCTTTACACTATAGTTTCTTGTAAAGGTTAACCTTTGTGATAGATTTGAAAGCTTGTAAAAGCCACTTTGTAGATGTGGCTCAAAGTAGAGTATAGTTTCTTAATCTGTCAAATTCTACTGGAGTGGAGGTTGATGGTTGAGTATTAATAGCACAGCGAGTTGATATTTTCTGTCCCGCCCTGTGTGCAGCAGCCTAGGTTGTCAGGTCCAGTGGCCACGCACTGCACCAGGACCAAACTCAGTAGTAGTGGCAAATCTTCTGATAATATCCACATCCCTGCACAATCTTCCTACCGCAGGCTGTTCCATTACACTGGAAATGAAGAGTGAGAGAGGTCAGGGCAGTCAAATAAACAATTTTAGGTGGAGAATTTCATTATCTGTAGGCCGAAGAGAATGGTTTGCTGAGAGATTTGTTTCCTCAATTAGCTGCTGCCTGCGGCTGCAGATGGGATCTTTTTGTTTCCAGACTGCAGCGATTAGCAAGTAGGAGAACGTTCTTATCAGGGAACCTCTGCTTTGTTCTTGGACTTTCAACTTTACTTTCTGCTTCGAGATCAAGCTAAACAAAATATTTGTTGTAGTTTACTTGTACGGTGAGTTGTGCTGCGTTTGGCCTCCTTCCTCTTCTTGTTAGCTCTGCAGTCTCTGGATCAACACTTTCTTGCCACCACAGTTCTTCCTCAGCGTATGTTTGTTTGCAGTGTGATTGCTTTGTTGGATGTCTTTTAACAATGTTGTGTGGAGGAGAGATCAGGCTGTACCTTGGAAGTTTTCAGATCTGGATCTGCTTGACTCTAAATAAGTGTGAACATTTCAGCGCCAAAGCCACACGAACAAGGGGACAGACGAACACAAACAAACAAAGGCGCTCATATACTGTATACACACAAACAAATACACACTCAAGTATTGTTGAGCCTACAGGCTTAGTGAAGGCCTACTTGGAAGCTCATCTTATACTGTAGAAATGCAATTTGGAGACATGTTTGAACTAAGAAAATCAATCTAAATACAAATTATATCCATGCATTTGGAGTCAACTGCATATTTTCTTAACGTCCTGAAAATCTGAAAATTTGATTTGCATAATCATTGTAGGGATTATTGCATTAAACCAAGAGAGGCTAACACATTTCTATCAGCAGGAGGACTAATTCTGGAAATCCTGTTTTTGAATGGCAATATTGGTATGTCGATCGGTCCACCACTTTGGTTCAGTGTGAAATATCTAAACAACTAATAAATGGATTTCCATTAAATGTGGTCTATACTTTCATGTCCCCCTCAAGATCAATTGTATTCATTTTACTGATGCCTCTTTTCATCTAGTGCCTCCGTCAGGTCAAAATTAAATTTGTCATACATGACCAAAACATGTAAAATGAATGACATTCCCATCAGCCTGGGCTGTACTTTCTGTTTACTGGTTAATAGCAAATGTTAGCATGCTAACAAGCTAAACTAAGAACGGTTATTTTTATACCTGCTAAACATCAGCATATTAGTGTTGTAATTGTGAGCATGGTAGTATGCTAAAGTTAGCATTTAGTTCAATGTGCGCTGAATTGTAGATTCTTGGTCTTGTTATGGAAATATTGCTCTATATAGAGCTGCAATGATTAGTAATCGATTAGTATCAAAAGAAAATGAAAATGGTAACTATTTTGATAATCGATTAATTGTTCAAGTAAAGTCTTTAAACATTCTCTGGATTCAGCTTGTTTATGCTTTTGTTATATCTTATATTGTAGTATATTGAATACGTTGGGGTTTTGGACTGTTGGTCAGACAAAACAAGACATTTGACGATATCACCTTGAGCTGAAGGATAATGGGATGGGCAAACGTCTGTTTTACACAACAAACCAAACAAACAATCCATAATGAAAATAATCATTAGTTGCAGTAGCTGTATTCAACCATGCAGAACTAGTTACAACCTACATTTTTTGTAAGATTTTGCAGCACGTTTATAAAAACTCTGCATTGTATGTAGCCTGCAATCTATGATTAAAAAACAATGAATCCCAGCGCCTTGTGTCATCCAACTGCTTTTGATGGGAGACTGAGCCAAAATGTCAGATGTTGTTTACCCAGGCCAGCCACATGAAGCCTGGGTTTACTCTAGCTTGAACTGAACGGAATATGAGATGAAGCCAGAACTGATAACTGTGTAGAAGGGAAGCCTTCACTGGATGATGAGCTGTTCCAGTATGGAGAGAGTGAAGGGAGGAGGCTGGAGAACAGACAGGTGTTTACAATATAAATGTGGTGGGAGAGCAAAAGAGCTACATGAACAGCTATTGTGAAATAGTGTTTACAGCAGCCTCCTTCTCGGTCAGATCTATTACCAGCCATCCTCTGATGTGCACTGCAGTATTGGTTAAACACTGTTGACCTCACCGTGATGGAGTACAGAGAACCTGGACTGGATCAGCGTCTGCTTGGAAATCGACAAACATAAGCGTCATATTTGTCACAATTATTATTATCATTACCTCCATGTGACTTTTTCCACCCCGTTTGTTAGTCAGATTCAAGCTGAGTGATTGCACATAATGGAAAAAAGTATTAATTTGTGATACCACCATCCAGGCCAAATGTGGAATTGGTGCTGTTTGAAAAAACGTGTTCCTCTTTGATGTTGATTTATACCTCTTTATTCAACAGACACACCCCCATTTGTTATTCCAATAGGAACATTCCTTGACCAGATGACATAGATATTAAAAAAGGATTTGTCCTGAATAATTTAAGAACTTTAAACATGTATTCGCATATGTAGTTTCATTTTCTCAAGAAAACTCATTGCAAGAAATCTGCAGCTGCAAAGGAATTTAAAAGAAACACCTCCATGTCAGAAGTGTTGCTTTAACACTACTGCTTTTGTCCTCTCCACCTCCAAGTAAATGCCAGATAGAAATTAGCCTGATAGACATTTTTCCCCACTGGCTTGGTAAAAATAGCAAAGAGCTGTATAAAAGAATCTGAAATACTGACAAAAGAAATTTTAAATTGTTAATCCTCCAAGTAAACTTTACTCCTATCATACATACACTGATGCCCATTACTCTAACATCTGTATAAGGGCATTCTGGGAATTTACTAAATCATTAAAGTAAAAGCACAAAGCGATGAAAACTGAGAGGGAAATGGTTGTACCAAAACAAGTAAATTATAGCTTTTTATCACAAAATAACTTGCATTATACGGGGTTATTCACAGACTGATGGTGACTTATAATATGTGGTATGAGAAAATATTTTTCCCCATTTCCTGGAATGCCAAGAAGCAAGGCACTTGTCCACGCCAGCTCATGAGCAGCTTTTTTTTTTTTTTGTTGAACATGCCTCTGATCCCCCCAGGGTGTAACATAAAAGCTACCCTATTATTTTCAAGACCATTTTAGTTCTTAAAAACAGTCACACCTTCAGAAATGGATCTGGATGAATATTAATGGATATGGATATTTTATATCTGATGATCAGCCCCTAAAGTTCGCCTGTGTCTAGGATTTCATGTGCCCCTGACATTTCCTAAAAGAGACACAGAGTCTGGGTCATGTCACCGACCCAAACTTCTTTCTCTCTGACTCCGCCATCTTGTGGTTTTAACTAACATACCTTACTCTGCCTGCTTCACAGCGTTTGCTGTTATCAACACAGCACAGGCCTCCATGTCATTCATGGACATGGAGACATCAATGGAGGCATATATTCAAAAGATGATGTCTGCGATCAAGTATCCTTTTACCTTCCAGAGAAATTAGCATTGTCAACATTTTACAGCCCTTGGAATTTTTATTTTGCCACCCATTTAATTCAAGCTGTATCAAACAGTTTAATCCTTGTATATATTCACAGAATTTTTTTTTATAAAGATGATGATATGTAATTGAGACTCACAAATATTTAAAGCAATCCAAAGTACTTGGCATTTCTTTTTCCTTGGGAGTTTGCATTCTGTCTAGAATAGAAAATGTTCTCTGACAGAGGGATAATTGAATTGACCACCTTCACCGCCCACTGCTATCCGCCTGCGCTTCACACCTCCTCTGTGTCGGCGCAGCAGAAAGTGATTTCTTTGAGCTTCTGAGAGAAAATAGTAAGATGGGAGTGTATTGATCATTCTTCTCGAGAGTGGAACTTCACAGATCACTGAGTTTCCTAGGCAGCCAACACATTTGCACTAGAAGGGATGCTCTTCACATCCAACCTCCAACCTGGTTATCTCTCACCAAGAGCAGTGGCTGCTAAGAGGCTTTACCATATCATTGTCCGGAATATAAATCACCTTTTATATACCCATCCTCATGTCAATAAACAAAAAAGGGACATATCAGCTACCAAGCGTCTGCTTCTCTTGTTCTTGCTGTCTCATCAATCCGGCAGGACGTATTATGAAATATCCCAATAGACACAATGTTTAAAAACACAAATGGAGCACTCTAGGCAGGCATCAGTTTCATGTAGTCCGTATAGTGGTAGTTATCCTGCAGAGGAATATAACTAGGCAGGTGCAGAGACACGATCATTAATTATTGATACCCATGCAGGCAGATAGCAGAGAAGTGGGTACACTGTCGGTGCAGGTAAGATCTGCAAGAAAAGTTCCGGTAAAATTATGTTTTTCACGCCCTTGGTTTCATTTACAATTTCTGTGGCCTGGCCTCTTTTTACAGCAGCAGTCTAAGATTATTAATAATGACCTGTTCATTTCAAGATAAGACCGATCTGGCAGAACGACAAGGACATGTTTATATTTCAGACATTTTACATTACGTAACAATCAGGCAGCCGGGTTAACTGCCTGCAGGGCTTCACTGTATAACATATGACATAGCCGGAGATCTGCAGCCTACTCTGTCCCTCAGTTTGTTTACAAGCTCTAGCCATTCGCTGACACTTACAGTATGACTTCATGCATCTGAGAATATGTAAATGTGTGTGCAGTGTTTTTTTACTCCCGTTGACAAGGCAGGACAGTCAGAGTTTGGATGTGATAGGGCAGTTTTGTTTATTTTATTTAACCTCAGTAATGATGTGCGCTATCATTTCTGTACACAGATGAAACGGAAAGACCTTTCAGTGCGGAAAAAAATGGGAATGTAATTCTTACCTTGCCTTTCTGTCACTTTTCAGCAGTTTTTCAAATTAGCAACATAGAATGGATTCTAGCCTTAATATTTCAGAAGTGAGCAGCTTGGCAAGGCGCCATCTCCCTTAGGGCAGACTGTGGAAACCAAATGCAGTGATGTGTCAAAGAGAACTCCCTCTGTTAGCCCACTAACAGAAGGATCTGTTTGTGTATGTGTGTGCGTGTATGCATAGGTCTGTGTATGTTTTTGGAGTGTTTAGCATGACTGTCCTCAGTAGGCAATCATGCAGAACAGCTACAGTGCAGCGCTTTTTCTCATAGCCCATTTCCAGCGGCAATACTCCGGCTTCAACACTACATGACCTCCTATGGTGTGTTCTCACCTAATTACAACCCAATTATCTACACTGTGCAGCTGTGATCAAGGGGAATATAGTCTTGACATGGTGACACAGATTCTTTCATATCCACCACATCTTCTGGAGTGCGTGCACATTTTTATAAATGCCTACTTGACAGTAATGGCTCAATATGAGAATATAGTCCAGCAGGGGTTGCTGGGTCAGATGTACACATTAGTAACACTAAAGTTGGGGGTGTTTTAATCAGGTCTAACAAATGCACGACAGGGGTGCTGGCTGCTTGTTGATTCATCAGCTGTAATTTTCATTTTTATCCTCCATTGCTAGTCCAACCATTTAATTCTCATTGTTGTGTCCCAGAGGAACTCAACTGGTACTGATTACAGAGGATCTTATTATAACAAAAGACAAACCAGCACAGTAATGATGAGGAGCGCTCGCACCCATACCCTGCAATTCAACATCAAACTAATTATTTCTATGTTCAAGACTATTTTTCCCCTTCTTTCGTCTTTTCTTGCTTTCCATCTTTCTGCTACAGTGGACTGCATTCTCTTCAACCTCGGTCCAGCCTGCAGACTCACAGATCAGCTCTGTAACACTGAATCGTCTTCCAGGAATCTAAATCACAACACCTCTCAGCTCGGCATGATAAAGAGATACAAGAAGCGCGAGAACATTGCAAGGCTGTGCACCCGAAAACAGCCCAAAGATGCCAATTTAGATGTCATTTTCTCCTGTTTTGAAGTCCAGCTCGTCTAATAGCAGCAGAGAGAAGAGATGTAGCAGAAAGCGGTTATTGCCTGCAGTGCTTTATCATTCACCAGTACCTAACAGCTGAATGTGGTGGATCCTGGGTTTGGAAAGACTGTTAGGTAACAGCAGGTCATTCTTCATCGGACCACACTGTCTGCTTGCTGTTTGGCACGCGGGCAGATAGGCAGACCTGCAGTTTTCCAGCAGAATCATAATGTGCATGCATCTGCAGCGCGAAGGCAGAAATGAAACAAGAGCTGCCTCCTGCAGCACCACTTGGCCTCAGTCAGTCCTCATATAATCATGATAAGGTACACTGCATGTTTTATTTATAATCATAAAGTTTTCTTCCCACAAAGAGACCAAAAATACTAACCAAAATCATTTCAAGCATACTGTTAATTAACTGCGAGCTGAAGTGTGCACCTGGTCCCAGAGGCTTGGCTGGCTCCCGCGTGCAATCTTATTTTTTGTGCATTTTCCTCAGCAATCCTCCTGTTCCTGGTGTGCCATACTCAGGTTGGAAAGTACTAATAGGCAGGCTCAATCAAGAGGAAAATTAAGTGTGCACAACAATGCCAAATGGAGTGTTTCACTCTTGTAATGACTGTATAAGTCAAGATGAAATGACGGGGCACACGACTAATGGACAGTGTGATAGTCGCTATGCATTTCAATATTCTACTTACCCCGAATTGCATTTTCTTTTCATTACATTTTCCTAAATTGTCAGGGTGAGATTGCTTGTTCAGATATGTTCACGTTTGTCTGATGTCTTTATGCATTCATCAGCATCCTGCAAACCAAAACACTTCAGTTTGAATACATGCCAAATAAGTAAAGTTTAAAGGCCTTGTGAAGTAGACATCAAGTAGCTCATTACTAGTTTGAGAGTGTGCTGGCGACATTGTTAGTCAAATTCCAGCAAGTGTTTTTTTGTTCTATTCAAACTGACTTTTCACAGCCCAATTGTTTCACCTGTCTCACTGGAAGTATTAACAGTCATTCATTTATCATCACCCAAATTGCCGGCTCAGCTGTCTGTTGGGAAGATGAATGTGAAACAAAAGGAGCACACGGTAATGTGTTGGAGACTTGTCCTGAGAGGTGTTTTCCTGACAGAAGTCATAAGGTTTAATTTATCCTGTGTGGTGTCTCTAAACTAAGAGTCTTTATTTTTATCCCGCCCTTCATCTTTCCTCACCGAATCATAATTGCTCCTCCTTTTCTCTAAGCAGTCAGCGCATGAGCTACGACCCAAACACCCAGCCCAAGGCAGGAGATGCCATCTCAAATTGGATTTGGAAAAACCCTAAGAGAATATATTGTTCAGGTGGTGACGAATACAGAAGGAGCTTTCCGTATATACTGCAGGGGCTTTTTAGCTGAGTTCGTTCAAGGATAGAGACACGTTAAAAGCTCTCACTCACTCACTCACTCACTCACTCACTCTCTCTCTCTCTCTCTCTTTCTCCTTCCATTGGGAGACTGACTCTGCAGATTTTCAATTAGCCAGGGCAAAGTTGTCCTCATTAATTACACTGCATTAGGATGATGCAGGAGGATTTTAACAGGGAAATTATGCAGGAGAATTATGCAAGGGTCCCCAGAGTGGACCTTTTTCCTGTTGCTTTGCCGAATGTCCCTCATGTTGCACTTAGACGAGCTTTCACTTAATATGAGAAGTATAAGCATGCTTCTTTTTTTTTAACAGTCTGGTTCTTAATGTCAATCCATAAAACATCACTTAAGACTTAGTTGCTCCTCGCTCGGTCCCGTACATCACACATCTTACTCTGCGGCCATGTTTGAATTCATAGTGTGTGATTTTCTCTGCTTTTTTTAGCACAGCTGTATCTACTGTACATCTGGATATATTTAAGCGTAGTTTATAGTATATTCATTTGTGAGTTTCGAGTGAATGTTTGACTGATGATGTGAGAGTCTCATAGCTGTTTGACACAGACAGCTGCCCTGTGATTTTTTAATTGCTCAAGGTGAGCTGCACACACTGCAGATTCTTTCAGTCCTGACCTGAATGTAGAGCAGCATTTTTTTGTCTTTGGTTATTCATGACTCCCCACTGTGAAGAGGCTCTTTCGCCTCTCTAGGCACCCCAGTTTAAAAAAAAAATATATGGGAGAAAGCTCTTTCAACAGCCGAGCTGCTCTCTGCCTTGCTTGCTTATGGGTTTTAATTAAAATTACAGCATGGATCAACAGCCAAGTACACTCTAATGAAGACGAAGACAGGACGGGGAAGTAAACAGGCTAGACAGCTCTCATCAGACGAGTAACGACTCTCATAAAACAACTTCCGTGACTCCAACAAAATGGGCATCTCTCCCCTCTGCATTTGTCCGTCTCTCTCTTTATATTATTTCATCTTTTATTTTCAGTTTTTCATTAACATCCCCAGAAATCCCAGTGGCTGCTTTATTTCTCTGTTGCAGTGGATCAAAATGGATCAAAATGACAGTATCTCTTGTTAAAGAGCACCACAAAGAATTGAAGATTTGAGAAGTAAGGGGAATACATTTTTTAAATGTTTATATCTTCTGAATGATGTCAGCGTTGTATATTTGTAATTATTTTATGACAGGAAATCAAATTATGGCGGAGATGCTGGAAATAAATCAGCAGCTTCAGCTCACCTAAACAGAATTACGCTCTTGTGTATATTTATCACTTTCCAAATGTGCTGTATGTGCATGAAGTGTGGACCACCTGGAGGCTATGAAAGTGTGGTGAACCATAGCTGTTATGCATTAAATTGCTCTCACTCTCTAGAATTTGGGAAGCCATCACATGCTGTAATGTAGAAGCCGCTGTAATGAAGTACCACAGGATAGGGTAGCCATAGATTTGCAGCGTCATGGAAGAAGAGAGAGAGGGAGCGAGAGAGAGAGGGACGGAGGCTTAGATAGTCTGGGAAGAGCAAGGCATTAATGTCAGCTAGCAAATATAGCTCAGGGTTGTAGCAGTACAGGCCGCATGGGAGGGATATGGCAGTGTCAGGCCTCTGTGTGCCAGGCCTGATGGATGAAGTGGAGCAACTCGTCACTCATGAGGGCTCCCGTTTCCCCTAATAGATCCGGCCTCACATTGGAAGAAGTTGCCCAGTCCACCGCCTGACATCCATCGCAAGGCAAAAAGCCGGTTAACCTGCAGCCTCTCCAACTTCAGAGCAGGAATCTCACCTCTAAAAACAACTAGCTCTGATTTTGACTGTCAACTACATTTACTTAAGGTCATGTGCATATTTTAACACACTAATCACTTTTCTAAGGCCTATTCCTGAGCAGCTCTGGTTGCATAGTTATCGGCCACAGAATACAGCTCCACTTGCAGTAGCATTTGACACTATAGCAAAGGTCAGAGCAATTAACCAATTGCCAAAGGGTAATGCAAATCAGCTGTCATATAGTTAGTGTCCGTTTTAGAGATGATACAAGACTCTACATCAGAAAATTGTGTTAATTCTGCTTTTAAAGCAAATATCACGGCTCGCTCGACGTCCAACAGAATTAATCCATCACATCCACATCACATAATTAAAGTCACTCCCTCATTTTTCTCACCTTTAGTGGTTAATTTTCATGCAAGGGGACAACTTATTTTATAATTTCTTTCCTGAGCATTTGCTATTAAGCTGTCTCAGTGGTTCAAGTCTTTCCTACGCTTGATATTGACTTAACTGGCAATGTCAAATAAGGTGAGACATGTGAAATTATGTTCTCTGAGAAAGGATCTGTGTTGAATCCATAAGCAGTGACTTCCTGCCTGTTTTGCCCAAAGCTGCTGCATTAAGCTTCATCATCCACACACACACACACACCGAAGTGCGACAGTAGTGCTCAGGTTTCACAATAATTGCACTTGTTAAGACAGCACTCACTCACCTGCACCACACAAATCCAAAGATGGAGATGGAGATTTGGCTTTTTATATCTTTTTTGCACTAGTTTCATTGAGAAGCAAATTAGTTTTTCTTACTGTTACCTATAGTGGAAATGGAGATAGGCTGGCATTCAAAACATTACATAAAAGCATTGAAAAGAGACATTTTTCAGCACTCTTCATTCTTTACCCATACAGGCTTTAGGGTGAACATGGGCCAACTCATTGGTAGTGTCTCAGGATATCTTTGTTTTAATGGAGCTAAAGAGAGCATGTGTCAGGGGTGTTCAATTCTGCACACACTGACATAACATCACAGCATTCATTCATTCAGCAGCACTGCAGGAATAAGAGTGAAGGTTTGTGTGTTCTGCTCGCAGATCTGCTCTTTATTTTCCTGTAAGCATTTGTTGCTTTGTGCTTTGTTCCTATGTGTTAAATTTATTACCTTTTGATTTTTCGAAATCACAAAAATAACAACACTACCGTAATTAACATTAAAGCATTGCTCACTTTGAAGGAATCAAATGGAACTGCTTAAAAGTCAGTGCCAGCATTGTTAAAATATGACACGTATGCTTTGAATTATTCAACAAAATCTGTCATGCTGCACATGTTGATAATTTGATGTTTCTTTTAAATATGTTATTAATTGTATTTGTCAAGGCTTAAGTAACTGCCTGTGTTTTAACAGGTATAAAACTAATTGTTCTGTAAAAGACGTTAACACGACCTGTGCGGTTCTGATAGAAAACCCCCTGCCAATTTAATTATCTGCTAGCGAAAAACCTTAGACGTCAGTATTTGCTTTGCATTTTCTGTCTTGTGTTCTTGGTGAATAAACAAACACCCGATCCCGCATTGATCTGATTTAATGAGAATCCTCTCTGACATCATGCTAAACCTTAGGGACACACAGGGATAGGGATGCTTGGCTAATCACCATCTGATATTCTTACAATTTTCTTTCAACACAGCATGTACTCTCTCGCTCAGACTCTTTCATTGTGTCTATCTCATTTCTATTGTTCTGTCTCTCTCCCTCTCAGTCAGCTGGGGACTGATCAAACTGCTATTTAAAAGCCTTTTTCCCAGTGTTGAGTTCATGCTAAATTACATGGGACTGGCCACATGAAGTGTACAGAGAGGATCCGATAATTTGAAAGGCCTGCTCCATCATTATAGCTACTCTCTAGTGAGATGGTACAGGGGATGCAGCTTAACCTTTTCAAGGAGGATCATAATGGAGAGCACTGGAAAATGAAATGATTATTGCCCTCGGAGTAGAGATTCTGTGACTTGGGAGAAGGGAAACCAGGGCGAGACTGCTGAGGAAAATAGTGTGGAACTACTCAACTTAATTAAGCACTATTTCTTCATAATTTAGCAAAGAGGTCAAATCTGTCGTTTCATCTTGTGGTGCAGTCTTTCAGCTCCAGTTTTTATGTTTCTCGCTGATGACAGGAGTAGAATGCAGCAGAAAATCATCTTTTATTTGTAAAGGTGAAAAATGAGTCATTGTGGCATTGCTGAGATTCTGTTTGGTGTATAGCTCTGGTTTGTGGGAGGTATATGTTTTTGCTCTTTAACATGCTGGTATGTTTTTTTGGAGACAGCAACGCAGGTTTGGTATTTGAGTGGACAAGAAAACCTAGGCCTTTCATCACACCAGGCTGCGCACCAATATCTTTATCTGTGACAGTACCAAAGACCAGGGAGGACATGGGAAGAGGTGATGTTTTTTCTTGTGATCAAATTTCAAATAAGAAGTTTGCTGTCTGGAAATCAAGAAAATGCATAGTTTGAGATCATGAGAAACCAACAGAAAAGACATGATTACCAAAATGCCCTCTCTGCCTTTTCAAAACAAATTCACTAAGTGTTCCTCCTCCACACCGAAACTTCTCTCTCTTTCTCATTTTTATTCATTCCATTTGCCACGTGTGAAACCTTCGCTACATTTTGCCATCCCAGTCGTTTGACATAGAAAAGCAGAGATTCAGAGACTTTTTTCACTGCTTGGTCATGTACAGTAATGCCCTTATTTGCCCTCCAGTCCAGCAGACACAGTTAAGAACTTATCCGGGGGGCGTGTGGGCTTGGAAACACGAAGCCTGCATACTGACTAGACTGCTCAAATCTCATATGAAAGGAATAAAAAAAGTGAAGGTCAGGTTTTGTTTTGGTTGTACAATACCTTTTCTACCTGTAGCCTGCACAGTACTCTATCCAGACCATAGATATAATAACTTACAGTAGATTTTGTGATTTCATTTGGTGGCAATCAGAGTCATTAAACTGTAAAATGTCAGTCTGTCTTAACTCCCAAGTCAGATTTAATCTTTTGGCTGGCTGCCGTTAAGGTCTTCATTTCCTCAATCCCTCCTATTTGTGCTCAGCTAACAAGGATTACCACTGAAAGTCTGTTTACTAAGCTAACTATGAGCAGCATGCATGACAGATGTAGCTTAAGTTAATTAATCATCCCTGACATTTAGAGAGATACACCTCTGCTCCACCTCCTCTGTTGCTCTGCCAGTCCTTGTATACAGAATACATGGCACACACACACACACACACACACACACACACACACAGTCATCATATCATTCATTTATTATTGATTTGTAAGTTAGTTATTCACTTCTTTATCTTGCACACTGTGTGTTTGTGTCCATAGTAGTAGATACAATATCTGGCAAGTGGTGTGTAATGGACTCAGTAATTAAACTTAGAGATGGATGGTGTCTTTTCACCCCCGGCTGAGTTTTGCTTCATTTGGATGGCAGAAAAAAAATTACAACCTGTCTAAAGTCGTCATTGGTTATGCACTGCTGTTCCCCTCTTTTTCTGCTTTAATTCTTTCAGTGTCTAAAGATCAAACTTAATGAATGTCTTTCCATTTTTATTATAAGGAAGCCCATCTATCAAGAAAGAAAGAAACAAACAAAGAGTCCCCTTGTGATCCAAACCGGCAAGAAAGAATGAGATGAGTCTTAAGAAAAATGCCCTGCACTTATTTCCGCATTAAAAAATGCATTTTCTATCAAAAACACAAAAAACTATGCCATATAGTCTTTTAGACATTAGTGTCTCCACTCATTTTGTCTCATTTCATGTTATTAAACAGTAATTTTTCCCACATCAGGACAGAAACAGTCAAGAGTACTTATGTGGATCAAAAAGTTTCTCTTTTTAATATATCTGACTTAGCGCTCCCTTATCTTTAGAAAAGGTACTTTCTTCTTCTACATCAGTCGCTCTGTTTTGCAACTTGAAGACATTTTGCTTGTGGTGTTTATCTCAGTGGTTCTATAGAGGGAAAACCTGTGTTGTTTCTTATTTCAAAAGTTATATAGTCTAACTTTAAATTAAAGTGAATGAGATCTAGGTAATATCTATATCTAGGTTGTTGTTTTTTTCATTTTAGTGAGTACTTTAAGTAAAGTTTACCAAAAAAACCCCTAAACTTCAGTTTTTGTTTGATTCTAGTTTGATTTGAAAAGAAGGGAATTTTCACCATGTGTCATTTGCACAGAGTTAACCACTGGATGTCAAAAGTAAGCTAGCTAGTAATGGACGCACTGGCTGTGTGTGTAGGTCTGTGCCTTTGACTGAACTGATGAGGAACTCCAATTCTTTCTGTTGTTTGCCTCCAGTCTCTCTCCTTTGTCCTCTCATCTCTGTACGGTACGCAGATTCCTAAAGCTCCGGTAGCAAAATGAAATATTTTAAATGCAAACATATTCTTTCGTTTAGTTTACTGCTTTTTAGCATTTACCATGGTCCTGTGATTATCACTTGTGGCCTATATATTATAACTAAATGTCTTGGCAAGAATAAGAGCCTGTACAATACCAGAATGTTACTTTGCTGCCTTGGTATGAGTGATATTGGCTTTGCCTGTGACATTGAAAAGATGGCCACACAGCCCCTCTCCACTGAAAACCCTCTGCTCACATACACAGCATAGCCCCACTCACATTAACATCTTCCAAAATACTGGGCTATTCAGATCATGTACCCTGAATCCCACAGGCATGTTCCCTCTGAGTCACAGAGGTAAATGGTTGACCCCCCTCATCATGCCCCCCTACTGCCATGCTATTGAGATCAGCCTCTTAAACTCTCCCCTGCTGTCCTCTAGTGCACCCACAGTAAATGTCTCATCATTCTGCATTTATTTTGAATTTATTCACTTTATCTCCCTAACCCATGGGGGAAATATTGTTCTGGTTTGTGTCATGGAAAGGGGTCTGGCTCCATTACACCATTGGCTGATTTTAGACTAAATCACTGCAGGCCTTGTGACAGAGCCCCTGGTCCCCTGTATGGGTTAGCTTGCCAGTAATATCTATATATAACCAATACAATCAGCTCAGTGGCTGGTTGGACTTCAGCTGACCTTATTGCATTATATGGGCCAGAGGGACTCATGGCTTTACTAACCCACCATATAGACCTAATGATCTTTCTGATGAGTGGCATTCCAGGTCCTTATGTAGAAACACTGGCAAATGGCCAACTCCACTGGACAGAAAAACATGACTTGGATACATTTTCGCCTGAGCTATTGAAAGAGGGAATGATGACCTGCAAGGCGAGGGTCATGTGACAAATGGGGACTATCTAAGGCGTCAGTAGGCTGCTGTTCAGTAGCATTGCTAGCATGTCTGCTTGTACTTTCGAAGGTAATCTGCGAAGATGCACGTAACACAATTGTCCTTGAAAAACTCTAAAACTCTTGACAGCAAAAGTAGAAACTTTTAATTAAATAATCAATCTGCCCTTTTTTCTATTCTTTCACTTGCAATAACTTTTGACAAAGTACCATATAACTGTGATTTCAATGTAATAAATGCAAACAATTGTAAAAGCAAAGGTCAGGAGAGAAATTAACTACTTGGGGCAAGTCAGCCTCTCTCCAAAATATGACATTATGCAATTTCATTATCCTCAATTTCTTTAATGTGTGGGTTGTCATCACTCAGAAAATTACTTCCACCAACTCTGATCAGAACATCTTGAGAAATATCAGATAATGAAGCCCAGGGCACAGCTCAAAGCCATTGTGCTAAAAATATACAAAACTATTTTCAATAACCAATGTCTAGTGAAATGTATCCATTGTAACATTTTTAATTTAAGGTTGCAATTTTTAAAATCTGAGATGGCTGCCAAATTCTCGTTTGTTCTGTGTGGTTTCCAGAAATGTATAGGTTTGAGAACCTATACAAATATATAAGATATTTGATAAGGAATCTTTGAAAATAACTAACTTCAAGATGGAGAAATAAGGGTCAAGCATTTGTTGAAATACCCCGTGTGAACATTGCATTCCTTTAATCAATCTACCTCTTTGCCTGACTGGGGATGACAACATAGCTCAGCATCTCTTGGAAATACATTCTTGGATATAAAGAGAAAATAACATAGTTCCCCCGACTCCTTCAAACTCACAGGCTGTACTCGAGGTATTTATTTATAACTGCTATTCTGAGGGGACTCTAAATGATGAACCTGTCAGCTGTCAGCTCCCACATAAAACCTACAGCCTGCAGCTTCTCCCCCTCCCCGTTTACTTTGCATTTAAAAGACTGGGTGTCAGTGCGTTAGAAGATCTCGGCGTGACAGGAAACAATGCTGAAGGTTTTTGCTTACTTGTGTCATTTTCCTTCCGGGGACATGACCTAACTTCGACCCCTGACACTGACCTGGACCACAGGCGTGCTTGACAGGTCTCTAAATCAGCCAGGGGTCACCATGTTCCCACGAGGACATATTTAACAAAAGCAACCAGAGAGGTATGAAACATGCTCTGATAGTCACATACACCTCTCTATTCTAGGAAGCAGGAGCAACCAAAAGGGATTTTTACACATTCAGGCACACACACACACACACACAGATCTACAAAGAGTAGAGAATAAGCAGTCAATGGATCTGAGGCTTAGCTGCCCTGCTACTAAATGTGAGACAAGAGTTAAATGTGACCTGTCCTGAAATTCTTCTACATGAACCCTCACCCCTGCGTACTACTGCCTTGACACCGGAGAGGTTGAGAGAGAGGATGAGAAACACAGTAGTTATACATGAAGCTTTTTCTGTGAGCCAACAAGGTTTCATTTGTGAAAAGATTACATCGATAATCCAAAGAAAAGACTTTGGGTATAAATACTCATTTATACCTTTTTCATTGGTGTTGAACTTTACTCTCTTATACACAGGCAGCGACTGGGAAACTGATTGCTGAAGATACAGTAGTGACAGGTAGTTGTCAAGGATTTGTACCTTGTTGTGTTACTCTGTAATCATGTTTTTTTGGACTGCAGTTGAGGTTTCTCCGCCTGTGTGAAATCCCCTGTTTGCCAGCAAGAGTTTGCCCACGAGAGCCGCTCCGCTCTCCCTCTCAAATACAGCATCACAACATTTTGAGGCTGAGTAAACCAAGTCATCTCATCTTATCTCACCACATCACATCTTATCTCGAACCCCCCCCCCCCCATGGATTAAATAATCAACATCCAACTAGTAAATGAAAGTGAATTTTGCCTGCTTTACAGTTTGTGCTATAAATACAGAACAGTGAATTTGGACAAAATTAGGATACCAGGTCTTGCACTTTTTTTTGAAACTCTGAAGATTTTGATGTTGAAAAGGCTTCTTTCAGCATATGTCTTTTTTGTGCCCCTGCTTTGAGCCTTTTGGCTGCCTTGATTTTAAATAGTTTTGCTTAAAAGTGGATCTGCAATCATGTGAGTTATTTTAAGCAAGATGGCAGCGTTTGTGCACAGAAAACGGGAAAGGTTAAAGTCTGTTAGGATTACCATGATCATATACTTGAGGGCCCTTGACAAAATGTAGCACTCTTCCAGTGTGACTCATGCTTTGGCTCAAGACCAAGCTAACAGCTAGTGTGACATCGTGGCAATCACGTACAGAAATTACACACAGTATTCTGTTGAAATGTATCCCCCTGTTAGCTTTGTCTTTGAACTCGTGTCTGATGACAGACTGGCCTCCACTGCAGGCGCTAGAATTCATCAAGTTATGACTGGTTATTACAAATCACTGGTGGCAACTGGAAAGTGAAATGTATGTATGCAATCAGCACATAGGTGGACACGTGGCCTTGTGTGCATTAAGCTGTGCAATAAAAAAATGTATTTCATAATTTATTTAATTCAGTCAGTCCACAGTTACTCTGTGCCTTCATTTTCAATATGCTGCATATGCCCTCCAGTGAGTGAGCCCATTATTTGAATGAAGGGTATTTTTGCTCAGACAATACTGCGCCTGATGGATGAATTACAGTAATTAATTGAAATTATTCAATCTACCTCTCTAGTTATTTAAATGTTTTCCCCCAAACTACAGCTACACTTCTACAAATGTTTCTACTTTCTTCTTCTGCTTTTATAACTCATTCAGACACTCGAATCAAAGTAAACCAGAGGTTACTAGCAGTGGATAGATAAAGAATCTCGGAGACAAAAAAAAACCTGAACGATTCAATGAAATGTCTGAAATGTATAAAACCGTTAACATAAGAAATCAGGACTTAGACTATAAAAAAGAAGATGATATAACTTGTCATAAAAATGAATGACTGTGGTACTTTTCATGCACATATTAACTGTCCCTACAGGGTGCCATCCATAGATAAGTGTGATAAAATATGCACACTTGTGGTGTGTGGGGAGGCGGCTGAGTGTGTGGCTTTACTGTAGCGGCACATACTTAAGGGGGGTGTACATTAAATCACCAACTGAAACAACTGAAACCACTACCCTACTCTCCACCAGCTGACAGAGAGTTCTCAGATTACTTCAGCATGAAACAGGCTTCTTATCTTTCACACTCTCATTGGGGAATAACATATATGATGTTGAAAGGGTGGCAAGCTCAAGGCAAGTTCATGGAGCATGGAGTATTATTCTTATGACAGATCTAATTAGTATTGATTTATTCCAATACTGTTCTCTGAGCAGGCATTGATGCATGCGTTCATTTTCAGTCCAAGTTTCAAGCTAGTTACCCTGTCTGCTGAAAACAAGAACACTTGTTTCTAAAGAGGAGTCGTGCTGTTTAACCTTGTTTTATTGATGCTTAGAACCACATATCTTTTTATTTACAGACTCAGCATTTACTCAGGGTAGGAAGTGGAGTGTGGGAGTTGATGTGGGTTGATGTCCAGTGGAGGTCACAGATGGAGTCGTATTACAGCATGCAATGTTATAGCCCGAAGGAAGCCTCATTCATTCTCCCTGACTTCTTTCTCTCCTCATCTCCTTCTCTTACTTCCCGAGGTGGGTTACAGCAAAATATTCTATGATTATAAGACAGCATTAATACAGGGATTGATGCCCTACTATTATTTAGTGATATATCTCTTTGTGCGGTCCAGTGCATTAAGATGTGCGGCTGATGGGAATTCAGGGGTTGGCTGACCAGAAAAGAGTAGTTACACAGTCCATTTCCCTGCTGCGCTAATTAGCATGTCAACTGTAAAGGCGCCTCCAATGAACCGTTTAGGGGTGAGCAGAGGAGAGGAGAGGCAAAGGGGCAGAGCCATTCAAGGAAGCTTTTCTGTGCCATCAAACTGCCACTAAAATCTCATCGGTCAAACAGGGAAGACTTTTATTTATTAGCGGCATGTGTTTGGTGGTGGAGGGGTTTGTCATGTTGTGCTCAGACGTGTGTGTGGTGTGTGTACTGAGTGGAAACTGTCACGAAGATTTTACTACTCGAGCGCTGACTCAAGGTCATTTCTTTAGGGAGCCCTTTGTGAAAAGTTTCATATCCTCGCAAAGTCCGAGATGCACACAACACCTCCTGATTCTCACCCTGTCACCCCACTTGAGCTATTTTTGAATGAATAAAAAGAAGCAGTGGGATTCTGAGAGAGAGGAGAGGTATAAAGGGAGATAACCACAGTGAACTCAGAACAGGGTTTTCAACATATGGCAATAAAATGCAATTTGAGGCACAACAACTTTTTTCTTAAAGAAAAAAGAAGGCTTATTGCAGTTTAGGATGAAGGATTTCAAGAATGTCCTTTATTTTAATGCTACAGCTGTCAAGTCTTCTTGTTTTGTTTTTTTTCTTTTTACCTCAGTCTAAATCAAGAGTAAGTTTTCATAATGATGGATGAGCAGAGATTATTGGCTCAGGTGCTGTGGCTGCCATGCCAGAGGTGAAATAGAATCACTTCCCCTCTGGATGAGAAGCAGAAGCAGACAGAGCATCATCAACATTCAAACAGTGCCCACAGACACACTGCGTCTCCATGAATACAGATTGTCTCCCTGTATTGGTTAATGTAAGGTATTGTTTTCACTACGTGTTCTCTCACACTCAAAGTTTATTATCTCCATAATGAAGTCAGTTGTGGCACACATTCACGGAATAAGGTCAATTTTCCAGAATTTGTGGTGCTGCAAACTCGTGACTGAAAGAAGAAGGTGTGTTCTGCAGAATTCCCTCATTCCTGCAGGTCTGCAAATATTCCCCATGCGTCATAATACAGCATGAATTATGGCATGAATTATAGGATGTCCTGCAACATGCTTGGGTAGAAATGAGTAGGACAACGAAAGAAGCAACAGGGGGACAAATAAGACATAAGGGGACAGGGCCAATAATAAAAGCTTCACTTGTAGGAAAGGGTGTAATAACATAAGCAAACCTCTCCCCCTATGGTTTCTTCCCTTAGCTGTGTGTTTAAAGCTTTCTTTAAAAGTGTTGTGAATAATTTACTGTATGAAGTGAAAAGGGTATTAAAAAGCCCTTTATACAGTAAGTGCATGGGAACAGTCATTTACCCTGTGGCATGGCATGCAGAGTGACTATTGATTATGTGTCTTTCAATCTGAATATCCTCTCTTCTCACTAGGCATCCGCCTGGTGCTCTGGTTTTCACTTAAGCTGATGTGCATATTTTGTCTTCATCTTCCCTCTGTCCCCCCCAGGGATGCATAATGCCTTGCATTGCATAACAGGAATGTTTCCATTCACTCTACCGCTGCTCCAGGAATAAGCATATGCTTAGATATTCACAATTTTACTCTTATGCATTTGTAAAAAAATTGTTCCACCGCTCTGCAAACCATCTGAAAGCACAAAATACTGAATAGACACGGTGCGTTTTTTTGCACAGCTACAGAGTTAGGCTTCACTTCACCCCTTCACATTCGTTTTGGGTTCCAGCCACCACACCCGTTGGCAAGTAGAATCCCTCCTGTTTATTAGGAGTGTGGGTGAGCCTTCATCACATTGTGGTGAAATGTTAGGCAGTGTGCTTGTGCCAGTGTCTCTAATGGATGTTGTGTTCCAGCAGCAGCAGCAGGTCAGATCTTGGTGGGCTGTGCAGTACTCAGACCATCCCTGCAGCAGGCTTACGTGCCCACTCCTTGATTTTTCCAAATGAAATGGGATGAAATGTATAACCACCTTATACATACACATCTGCATGCACACACACACACACACACACACACACACACACACACAGGCACAATAGCACATGCACACTTAGTATCACCTTTCTCCCTTAACAGCTCACCGTGAACAAGGTCAGGCAGACTGACCTTACAGATAAATCCATAAAAATGCGGCTTCTGATGCTTAAGTTCTCCACTTATTTCCAGGGAGAAATGCTTTTTACCTTATTTTAGGAGCCGACAATTGTCAGACATTTGAAATACATTTGTAATGACATGTTTTGCTCTTCTGGCAATCTCAAACATAGTCACCAAGGTCACCTCATCACAGAAAGTCCCTGTGCCTATTAGGAAAAATAAATTACGTTGCAGTTGTTGATGTTGTTGGCAGAGGTTATTGTTTTGTTTGTGGTTTTCTGAAATGGGGACACAAGTAGGGAGATGTGGGTGTATTAAGCATATGGACAGCTCTGTTGGGCAACTCTCTGTAGCAGATGCCCCCATACAAGTCCATTTAGTTGATGCCCTCAACAGTGACATTGGATCTTGGGCTCATTTTGATTCTGCAAGGGTTGAAAAGGAGCCGAGCACTGTGCTGAGTGTAACCCTCTAGCTTTCTCTTTTACTTACAGCACACTATAGCTGCCATATAGTGCATTAGGGATTTCCTATTTCCTTGAGCCCTTTGGTCCTTTGCTCCAGGTACTGTGTGAGGAACAGGTCAAATGGCCAACCTGTCAAATACACAAGTCTCTGGCCATGCTCTGCCTCTGCTGAGCCAGCATACTCATTAAGCCCTTCAACTAGTGAAACTCTATGGGAGCCTGTCCAACCGTCTGCCCGCCTCTGAGGATTTTCGGCATGGCTGCACTGGCAGACCAGAGTGAGATATTTATGCGAGACAAATGTTTGTGTGCCTCTGCAGGCGAGGCAGTTTATGTGGAGGAAAACAGGAACTTATAAAAAGGCACTGCCTTCACATAAATCGATATTTATTTTTCTTAACGCGTTGACTTTATTGTACGCAAATGCCTCGTAAGATACCTTCAAAATCACCTTTGATATCAACAGCAAGCAGCAATATTCACATTTAATTAGTGCCTTGTGGCGAAACATCTCCCGTTGTTATCAGCTCCATTTATGTATTTATATCTCATTGTCCTCATTAGAACATCACTGCGATTTATATGGTCCTTCATTTCTTTAAACGACTGAGTACACTGGGTTTCTAAGCATGAGCTGACTAGGAAGAGATAGCATACAAGGCAGCTGCCATCCTGCATCCACAGCATGAAGAAGTAAAGGAGCTTAGATCTCCTGTGGCAGTGTTTGTCAGTATTTGGACCAGGACTTTGGTCTGTGGCTCTGTGCTTTGCGCATGGCTTGCAGGCCCCATTCCCATGCAACTCTCCCGAGTCTCCATCCACGCTCTCTCTCCCTCTGACTGACTTTGGCAAGCAGAGCTTCTTCACTCTCTGGCTACAATCATGGAGTGCTCTCCTACTTGTTCTCTATGCATAATTGAAGTGCCTGTGGGTTCTTAGGCTGATTGAAGAGTCTTGTTGGGATGGTGGAGCTCTAATGGTAGAATTAGTCAGGGATGTCAAACAGTGTATCTCCTGCCATTGTCCTGGCTTTCTCTCTTTTTGTGTCTTGTCCTCTAAAGGTAGAGGCTGTTGTTAGGTGTAAAAGAGTGTGGATGCGTCAGCTCAGACAGAAGGGATCGCTCTGGACAGGCAGAGATAGGCCTGTCTGTCTTTAATCCTTCCTGGTGCAATTGATTTAAAGTTACTTTGCGGTGAATAGGCCTTTCAGAGAGAGGGAGAGAAATAGAGAGAGGGAGAGACATGGCAAGCCCTGCATCATTGATAGGTGCATCACTGAAGACCCCTAAACAGGTTTGTCTAGGTTCCCTCTTCAAAGAACCAGCTAAGGCATCCGACCAGAACCACCACAGAATTTCACCATTCTGCATGCTTGACTAAGCATGAGATAGATGGCTGGAACATAATATCTTAAAATTGAAAAGACATGTGTTTTTATCTTTGTCATGTGTTGTAGAGTACCAAAACAAATGCTGAAAGTCAATTGAGATGTGTAGACAATATGTATTTGATCCCATAAAAGCTCAAATGTCCACTAAAGTGTACTTGTTCACAGAAAGTGGCATGTTGTGTTATCAGTCGGTCTGTCAGTCAGCGCAGTTTTCTAAGTAATCTCACATTTTGTAAATCTGCCAGAACTCCACTGGGTGAATGAAACCAGGCAGATATAGCTTTTTAATCTTACACTCTGCATCCGTCCCGGCTCTTAGAATTCATGCAGTGTTTATTCTGAGCCTGAAAGCACTGTTTCCCTCAGCCACCATAACAGACCCTGTGAATAATTTACTTGTTATACAACTCACAGCGGCTATACACTGTTCATTGGGGAATGACTAGGATGTCCCTAGGAAGCCTGGGGAGACAGGAGTAGGGAGTTTTACTAGAAAGCTATATACTGCCTACAGCTTAGCTTGTCTACCATGATCAGGATAAATATTGTGCAAAGGGATGAAGTGAAACACACTGGCATTATAATGGAAGGGTTACGGATTCATTCCCTGCTGTAACTACCTATGCATGACTGAAAAATGTCCAGCATGACAGGTCAGTTTTTATTCATGTATTTTTTGAAGCAGCCTCACTTGCCCCAAGTGTCTCTTCCATCTTGATATTTGTTTTTTATTGCATGTTTCGCATAAGAAAAGCAAGATATCAATGCTAGTCAAAAGGAATACTCGAAACATGGTTCTGAAAAGTTAGCAGCTTGTGCCTCAATGAAAAAAGCATCAAAATGTCCATAGAAACGTTAAACCACAACTGCAGCATAATCCACATCTCTGTTTGTGTGTCCAGATGCTCAATATGTTACACTTATGTTTTCACCACGACTTAACACACACCTTCTGTTAGCTTCCACTTGTTCACTTAGCTAACAACCAAGGAAAGCTGTGTATTTAGCTGTTTTAAAGTATCTGTAAAATACTTTACTTAAAAATGGTCAGTAGCCGTTGAAATGGCTGAAATTAAGATATTTTCTGCACTTGAATCCAATAATTTTGGATAGCAATGTTATCAAGTGTAAAAGTCACCGTACGGTTGTTTCTATTGACATAGCCTATATACGGACATTGAACCCTTGGCTAATAACAATGAAGGAACTAAAAACAAGGTTTCTTAAGGCTTATCAAGAAAGACAACATGAGTCAAAGAATAAATCAAGAGTGAAAATGTGAAAAATATATATACTGTTATTCTGTGTCACCTGGGCTTTTGTTTTGTTTGCTCATATGTGGCCACCATTGAAGATAAAGGCAGTAGAAGTACCTATTTATCATAAAGATATCTTAAAAAAAATAACCTTTTCTGACAGGCACACACATTCTCTGGAGAGTCTACTCTTGAAATGACTCCTTTGTCTTTCACAGCATGCCTCAAAGAAGACCTTTTCCAATTGCTGGGTAGAAAATACAAATAGCCCATCTTTACTTTTAGGCCTTTTCTTCCACTCCTATTTGATGTTTACAGTTGCTTTATTATGGCTGTTGTTCTGTGTTTCTGTTTCCCTCTCGCAGTTGGCAGGCTATTTAGTACTTATATGGTAATCACAGGCTTGCGGGATCACATGGCGAGAAATGAAAAATCTTCTTTTATCTGCAGTGAATATCGTCTGTCTTCATTTCAGTGCAAAATCAATGCTGGCTAAAGCAGAGGACGTTGGGTGCCGCAAGACAAAAAAAAAAGTTGTTTCCCAATAAAAATAGAGATGGAGTTGCAGTAAAGGGCAGAGGGGATAGTAATGTGATAAAGTGGCTCCATCTTCAAGCAGTGCAGTCAGGTTTGACCAGTTGAATGGTTTATTGTGCTGTAATGGTAGGAGTGCTTTCTAATTACTTAAACAAAAGGTTAGTGTTCAGTATGGCACAGCAGATGTAAAGCCTTTGGTCAACTGAAATAAGAGGCTTCAACGTGCACACACACACACACACACACACACACACACAAACATCACTTATTCAGTCAAACTTTACAAACGCTTCCATAAGAGCACTGAGTCTGTGTGATGAGAGTAGCCACAGCAGTAATTTGACAAAAGCTGTCATTCTTTATGATAGGATGTGAACCTCTCTGAGTGCTCAGAGTGTGAAAAGGTCAATCTCCTCCACACACACACACACACACACACACACTGCCCAGCCCATTCTCAGATCCCCTTCCTCTGGGGCAGATTGAAGTGGGATCCTGCGTCGGGTGGCTCCGTGTCACTGAGTTACCACAGCAGCTGATGATTCTCAGAGCCAGCCAATCGGATGAAGGGTCAGCCTCTATTTTCTTCTTCTCTCCCTCTAAGATCAATTTCTCATTCTCTTACATCTCACGTGTGCGTCCAATCTTTCTGGGTTTAATGCTTTCTATCCCTCTTTCACACACCTTATGGTTGACCTCCTTCCCCTTTCCTTCCTATTTGGAAAGTTACCTCACAGTTACTTCACACAGAATTATTGCAATTATTTTCACTCTGAGCTTGTTAGAGGGCCGCAAACAGTAGGGCCCCATTCATCCAGCTGGACAGAGTCACATCTCATCTCCTCCAATTTCCTCCACCAGAAAGTAAATGTCGCTCTGCTCCGCTCCTCTCTGCTGGGCACCTTTTGTCACTTCTTCCACAAATGGCATTTAGACACCGGAATCCACTCTGTCTTGCCATTGAGGTGCTCTCAAAATATTGCCACATATGAAAAGGTCACATATTCTCTCGGTCCACTCTTACTGTTTGTTATTGATTTGTAAAAAAAAAACGAATCCATATCAACAACAATTACACGCGCCCAACATCCTTCCCGACTGTCAGAAGTGCTGTTAACTTTCTTAACTCGATTCGGTGCTAAGTGCGGCAAGTTTTGTGTTCCAAAAAGCAAAGAATTTTTCATTATCGTGGAAGCAAGTGATAAATAAGAAGGAAGCATCTCTGTGCTGCGTGTATGCATGGAAACGTCAACCAGACAAAACGGAACAACAACAAGCCAAAACAGCTAAGTTGTTTTGACAGTGTTTTCCAGTATCTAAATCAGAAATACATATTTGAAAATCTAGAGCGCTAAAAGATATAGCAGTAGACCTGGCAAGCTGTCATGCATCACCCTCAGTTTAATGATGGGTCCGTGCCCTGCCAAGTTACATGCATGGATCGTGAAAGTAGAGAAACAGCCCAGAGCATCTGTGCTGGTTGTCTCTATCTGCACAAATAATTGGTTAGAACCACACTCGGTCAAGTTGCACAGGAGATAGACATTTGTATTGAGTGACTAGCAGATCATATATAAAGTGTGAGAGTTAGTCTTAGATCAGAAAAGTAATTGCATCAGTCTGTGTGTTGACTTACATCAAAGTATTCAGACCACAAGTGAGTAGAAACATTACTGTGTAAATCGTTTTTTTGGTATTTCCACGTCCATCGAAAATATGGTAATATGCCAATTTATTTCTCCAACCTGGATGTTAATCATAACCTTACAGCATTGACCGCTGTGGTTGATGCAGTAACAATGACTGTCTTAATAGTAAGCCCTCTCCATTACTTGGTGATTCCTTGATCCTTCCCCACAGATGGGATATCAAAACATGACCGTCTCACAATTAAAAGTAGATAAGGAGCTCAGCGAAGAGCCTCGAGGTCAAGCTCAGACTCACACACCAAGGTCAGATAACCAAAGAGATCCGAGCTTATGCTGGAGGTATTTCCTGTGGCACCAACACAAAGGTCTGATGACAGTGTGTTGTTGTTGTTGTTGTAGTAGTAGTAGTAGTGGTAGAAGTAGAAGCAGGGCAGAGATTATACCATGCTCCTGGTAGGCTCAGATCAGACAGATTGAGCGGGGGCTGGGTGGTATCATAGTCACTTAAGAAAGCGACACACTTGGACGAGCTCCCTTCACTGGGCATTAAACACAATTAAGTGAAGGCACTGTATCCCTCTCCACCTGGACTCTTAAATCTCCCGGTGGTCCCCTCGCTGTAAATCCACTATATCTAGCTGGCCTTTTAAACTTACTATTCCCTTCCCCGCTCCCTCAAAGCCTTCCTCACGCTCTATATAATCTGGCCTTCTGAAGAGTGTCAGCTGTGATTTCGTATATTAGCCGCTCTGCATAGGGACATGACCTTTACCAGTATTTTCAATTGACGTTTTCATTCTCCGTTTTTAATCAGGGAAGCATAATGGGCCAGTAGGTGCCTCCCAGCGAATACGGTTGCCATTAATTATTTAGAACGATTGATGATTGAAAGTCTTTTGAGTGCCACTGCACCTCTCTCTCTCCCTCTCTCAGGAGCGGTCTCACTCAGACCACTCATTCATTCCTGGTGAGCAATCCAATGCAACTTAACTGTCGTCCATATGTGACTAAACAAGTCTCAGAGTCTGCTGGGCGGCTCCGTCCGTAGCCCCCCCTCGCCTTCGACCTTGGCAGCAGCACTCAGACTCTAACTGTTTGTTAGAGCAGCGACTCCAATCTTTGACAAAATCACACCATTGGCAGCACAGTCAGTCAGTGCTGGAATGTGAGCCCTCTCAAACAGGGCTTTTATCTTTCCTGAGTCATGTACGTACACTGATCCTTTCTCTCTGCATTCTCACTTTTAATTGCATCCATTCATTTCGTAGTCCTCAATCCAGCAAGCGTATCATTCATCCACCTGAATGTGTTGCTGGATACGTGCTGTAGCACCCTCACCCTTGTAGGTCAAAGCCAGCTTACAGGTCAATGAGAGTGAAACCACACTCCGCTGACACTTGAGAGGGAGTCACTTGAGCTCAGTTTATGTATGTACAGATCCTATAGGACTAATAAGACCCAAGGCGTCTCTCGCCACCTCATCAGGCTTGCATTTGAAGCACCAAAGTTTACCTTACACATCATCACCTAACTTCTCCGAGAGCCACTTTTGAGTTTAGTGGACTCGTAATGTGCTTTCAGTCTCTTTGTTTGCCTCCTGGCTGATCACCAGCCTTGTGTCATTAGTCAGACTGAAGCCACACTTTCTTGTGAAAGTGCTGCAGCACATTTGCAGGTTTATTATCTGTTGTGCTATTTGTCAGTTAAACTTTGTCAGACTAAGAAAATTAGCATAGTGTTTGGTAGGGTCATTATTTTATTCTGAAAGAAAAAAAAGAAGCGCTTGAGAGTTAGCCATAATTCCTACCTGATGATGACTGTGTGTACATGAATGTGTGTCTCGGCGTGTGTTGTACATATTGCTGACAGGCATTGAAGGTGTTCTGGAGCAGCTGTGCAAAGATGAGTAAGGAGCAGGGGAGCAGTGTGAATAGAAGGGTGGAAAAAGCAGCGATACAATGATTTAACATGGTGCCTTTCCATATATTACCTCATTTGGGATTTTTTCCCCATGGCAAGATAACCCCGGGTATTTCATTGTAATAGGAGCAGGCAAAAATGGCACCACTTACCTCCTAGCCTATATTGCACATGTTGTGCGGCTCTTATCTCTGATAGATAGACCCACACATCAGCAGGTGGGACACTCCACTTCGCCAATCAAAGCCTTACATTAATGGACTCAGGTTGTAGACCTCACACACATCAGCGGGGCCTGGCAGGGTGGCAGAAAGGAATTAGGGAATTGCTCCCTCTAGGTGAAGTTCAAGTCTACTGCATGTAGTTGTATAAAGCTTGGAAAGTTTTCATTTTAGGGGGTGGCAGTAATTACATCTCTGTTTGTTCTGGATTTATCGTAATCAGCTCAAATGTGCAAAACCAGCACGGCCCATGTCCAATTTTTTCTCTAATCTCCTGCTACGTTGTTATTGGCTTATCATAGTTGTAATTGATGTAAACCCTCTTGTTTTTTGAGCAGTGTTGGGTGCTGGATGACTGCGTGAGCAATTCCCTGGGCAGCCAAAGGGAAACAGAGCCTGTTGCACTGGGATTTTTGAGTTGGGATTTGTGTTCATTTATAGCTAACCTTACATTGTAGATTACTACATTGCATAATTTGCGAGGGTAGAAAATGCAACTCGGTTATCAATAATTCGCTGACCCTGAAAAATGACTTATCTGGTGCTTGTTTTCTCACCTTGTCATCTGTCTTATCTCTTGCCTTGCAGTTATGTGGCTGTGGGCTGCTCGGCGTAGGCATCTGGCTCTCTGTATCCCAGGGCAGCTTCGCCACCTTCTCGCCCTCATTCCCCTCGCTGTCAGCTGCCAACATGGTCATCGCCATCGGCGCCATCGTCATGGTAACAGGCTTTCTCGGTTGCCTGGGTGCCATCAAGGAGAACAAGTGCCTGCTTCTGAGCGTGAGTTAAATCTACATAACTATGCAGGCGACTGTCCATGCATAAATGCACACACTGCCACCCCTCTCTTACTCTTTCGCCCTCTTTGGTCACATTCCCCCATATCAGGCATGCACATATTAACAGGAATGTCTTGTGGAGACAGCATCTCGCACATGTGTCTATACACCTACACACACTGGTCACCGGTTTCTAGCCAGAATCTCAACGGAGGTAGACGACTGACAGGAGGAGTTCAGTCTGGATTGTATCAAACCTCAGGGGCTCACAAAGAAAAATTTGAGTTGAGCAGTGGGATTCTGCCTTTCTGCAGATTAACACCAATGCATTAATGTAATTTGGTCACAGCCCAGTGAAAGAGCTGTCAGTCATGAGGCCTTTTGTGTCACCAATGTGGTTGAATTGTATGTTTCCTAGCACACTGAAGGTGCTCGATTTTTTTGTGCTCAGTAATTGAGAATGTTCTATAATTCATTACAAAGACGCCTTGACGTTACACTGTTTTACCAAAGTTGTACAAGTGTATTATCTTAAGCACAAGTTAATTACAAAAGTTTGCCCAATAGAATGAGGTGGATCTGCAGCAAAATAATTTCATGTATAGAAACTTTAAATGAGAATTGGAGTTGGGGCTCTGGGTACTTAACATCACAAACAGCTCAATCCCTTGAAGCTCTTGCATCAGTCAAAAGCCCCACCAAATCCTCAGTGTTCGACATGGCTTCCTTCACCTGCCTAACAACTGTGAAGCAGAGAGAGGAGGAGAGCGGAGGTGGAGGGGGTGCGGAAGACGGCTGGAATGAGAAAAAAGAAAGACTTAATGGAAAATCTAGCAGTTCTGATGTTTCCCATTAATTCTCTTGCCACTTGTGTGTGGCAGCGTTTCATATTTGGCCGCAATAATTCTGTTTATTCCGGAGCCGTTGTTGTTGTTGTTGTTGTTGTTGTTTCTTAGTCTGCCTGTCCAGCTCAGCACACCCAGGGGTGGGCGGACGTGGAAACATCAGAGTGGGTTTAGATCTCCCGGAGCAAACAGATCCGACCATCTACCTTGACATATTATCTCTGAAGTTACTCTGAGGACAACTCTCTTTGGCTTAGAAATATTCAAAGCCTAGACATCTTTTGCAGTACATTTTCAGTCTCTCTCTTTTGCTGCCAGAGACACATTTAATAAAACAAAGTGGGAGAGAAAACACTGAAATATGCGGCTGAAACGTCAACTCTTTAAAACCTTGAAAGTGTGAATTGCTGGCAAATGATAGCATACGCCCACAAAGCTGTGTTTGCATGTGAATACACACACAGATTCTCACACGTAGCCATCAGGGCGCTTTAACTTTCAGCACCAGGAAAATGTGACAACTGTGAAGGCACAACAGTGATACTCTAAACTGGCAACCCAGTTACTCAACAAACAACAAACTGTTAAAACTATATCACTTGGGCCTTGACACAAATAATAGCCTACCCCCTTCCTCCCAAATGAGTTTGGAATTAATGGGGTTTTCCAAAATCTAGGTTTGCGTGCCTCCTCCCATGCTGTGCAAGAGATTGGTAAATATTGAGCTAACAGGAAGTCAAGTAAAGAGAAGTGAATAGTAGATGAGATGCAAGGCTGTGTTGGAAATTAATCTAGGGAGGTATTAAACCTTTGTCCTGACCTTCTTCTCTCACACATCCACAAGCCCTGCAGCACTTAGATTCTTCCTTTCTGGCCTTCCCACCTCCTCCCTCATCTCTCTTTTTCTGTCTTTCCTTATCCTGTTTGAGTGTGTACTTTATTTTATTATTGGGAAATCAGAATTGCTGTGTATTGCGCTCACAAAATGAGAGCACTGACTGCAACCTTAATGGAATACTTCAGCATTTTGCAAAATACGATTATGTGCTTTCTTGCAGAGAGTTAGATGAGAAGATTGATACGCTAAATACGAAGCTACCGCCAGATGTCAGTTAGGTTAACTTGGCACAAACTAGAAACAGGGGGAAATGGTTAGCCTGGCTCTGTCCAAGGATAGCAAGATCTGCCTACCAGCACCTCTAAAGCTCACTTATTAACACATTACATCTTGTTTGTTTAAGAGCTAGTCTCCAGTCCAGCACCTACGTACCTCCCCCCATAAAACTAAAATGTGTCCATTTTACACAGTTTTTTGTACAGGTTAAACAAACAAGATATAATGTGTTAATTAGTGAGCTTTAGAAGTGCTGGTAGGCGGATTTTGTTATATTCAGACATGGCCAGGCTAGCTGTTTGCCTATGTTTTCAGTCTTAATGCTAAGCTAAACTAACAGTCTGCTGGCTGTAGTTTCATATTTACAGTACAGATATGAGTATTCTCCTCATCTAACTCGCGTCAAGAGAGCAAATAAGTATATTTTACAAAATGTCAAACTATTCCTTTAACTTAAATTGACTGATAATGTTTCCATGCAGAGATATAGAGTGAATTGCTCACTCCCACATTGCATTTGAGGGTAGAATATGAATCAAAAGCACTACAAATCACAGATGTTTATTGTAAAATGTATAAAAACTGTCACGTATGTAATCTACAGTCATGTAATGGCTGCTTTTTCTCATATCCTGTAGCACTCAGAGAAACAAATGACTGCAACAGAGTTCTAGTCTCTCCGATTTATATTCAACATGTTTTCATCAGAATGACAAGGTTGATTTACAATACTGCCAAAGCAATTTTTAAAACATTGCTCTCCCCCTCTCTCTGACAGTTCTTCATTGTCTTGCTGATAATTCTCCTGGCAGAGCTGATATTGCTCATCCTGTTCTTTGTGTACTCAGATAAGGTAAGTTAATTTTGTTTTCTATGTTGTCTGAATGTTGAAGCATACGTCTGTTATTGCTCCAGTGAATTTGGTAACATATTATTTATGCAGTCTAACCACAGCTTACACATGCCAAGGCCGTGTGTACACTACAGTATGAACGCCCTACACTTGTAAAGTTAACGTCTTAAAGCTTTCACACACACACACACACAGGACCAAACACAGCTGCACAAAGCAATTAAAGGTGTTAGTGTGATAAACATATACATGTTTCAGCTGCTTCCGGGGATCCAAGTTTACTCTTTTTATATTTGGTTGTTTCTCAGGCAGGAGGTTGAATGTCTTCATTAACCCAGCAGTCAAGGGTTAGGCCACAGAATGCAGCCCAATCCCCACCAGTTGGCTGCCTGTAATTGGTCCAAAGCACATTTCCCATGACCTCTGCTTGGGCTCAAGTCAGGTGTATGGCTATGTGGTGACAACAGATGACAATATGTAAAGCTCTGGAGATTATTGACATCCGTAACAGGGTAGATTCTTCTTCATGTTTAATTAAATTGCCCCACAAATGTTTCTCCCTGAAGATAACAAATGTCTTGCGAAAGTAAAGCAATGAAGACTTCTATCAGTTTTCAAGGTTATGTCGTTGATATATCCGTCTATTTATATATTCAAAGTCTCTATGTTACCCGGCCCTCGGGATAGTGGCTAATTCTCCTTCTTTGTTCTGAGGTTATTGCTCAAACTTAGTCTCTCAGGCAGATAAAGGAATTCATTTAGCAGCCAATCCATTCTCAGATTTGGATCAGGTCTCAGAGGCACACCCTGTCAGGAGTAAATATGTCTGCTGCCTTATCTCCAAAATATTACCGGCTTAACTTTGGGGGGGTGAAAACCCATCCAAACCCTGATCCCTCCGGTGGAATTTTAATAGAGAGCCTCTTGACTTTACAGCAGCGCCTTCCCATCACCTGTGAAGCCAGGCAAGATAGCCAAGTAGGGCTGAGGATTTCCTTTGTGAAATCAAATGAGTCTGCATTAGTGATGTATAGGGTGTTAGTCAGGGGAGAACTGTCTCATTCACCAGCTCCAGTGAATAACAACCACATTTTATGTTTCTCCCATCTTGCCAAATTACAGTGTGTTTACCCTGGCTTAGACCTAATGGAATGTGAAACCACGATAATGCTGATCGCTACCAAATATGTTTCCCTTTATTGGTCTTCAAATGTCATTGGAAAGCAAGGCCATCACAGCAAATTATATGTGATTGGAGATGGCATTTTCAGACGGCCTCCAAATGAGACGTCCTACAAATTTGAAGAAATTGTGTGGTGGTATTACTCAGATGGCAGGATTAGATCAAGGACAATCGGTGTCCATCACAGAAGGTCTTCAGATGTTGCTCTGTTGCTTTCTCTCCTCTAGGCTTGCATCTCTCCAGTGAGATCTAGTATGCCATGTGAGGCTCTCCTCATCCTCTGCTACAGGCTGTGATCAGAGGAATCACTAATTCACTTCTCCTATTTGATCTTCTAATCACAAGGCATTTATTAACAAGTCTGGAAGACATACAGTAGTTGGCAGCTTTTAATGTGTATAGACAGAGGCCTGCAAAACAGATATTTTAGTCTTTCAAATAGGTCATCTTTAAGACATGACTGACGCCCCTGTGATCCTTTCGGGTGATGAGCTGTCGACGAGATGTGAGGAAGAAACGAACATTATCTGGTTTGTGCTGGAGGAACACATTTTTTCACTGCTTTCATTCAGTTGCCCTGCCCCCCCTTCTGCATTCCCACAACTTTAATCCTGCTTAACAGGTAATGCTCTTTCTTCTTAATGGAGAATTTCTCTCTCTTCTTCCTCACCCCAGCAGTCTTGCCTCCGGGTATGGCTTATGTGTAGGTACCCCCTCGTTCCCTCCACAGCCAAATAGTGTTAAGCTCTCTGATTAAATGCCATGTAGAAGCTGTAGTATAATAAAGGCTGGCCCTGCAGTTAGTAACCAGCTGACTACAGCAGATGGCTGGGCCACAAACCAGATTACAGCCATCCGTCTTTAATGCTGTGACCTCATTGTGCCTCTGTCGACCCAACACGCCAAGCTGAACACCAGTGAAGGTTTATTAGCTCCGAATCAGGAAACAGAACCTGGCAAGCAGAGAAAGGAAGCACCAAAGCATGTGCATGGGGATGTAGGGAGAAGGGGGAAAAGGCAGTGTGGGGGAACGTAAGGAAGGGAAAGCAGGTGGACTTAGGTCAGAGAAAAATGGAGGTGAGACATCTTAGGCAGTGAAGGGAAGGAAGATGAATGTGTTAGGGAGAGAAGCGGTTTGAGGAGAGAGGGTGAGGTACATGAAAATAGTCTAAAGAGAGGATCAAAAGAGGAGCAGTGTCACTGTGCCGTTTTAGAAATCAGAAGTCAGGAGAAAGGCAATGATGTCATGGAGGAGGAAGGAAGGTTAGTCACATAAAAGACTAGTTCAGAGAACAGAGAAGGCCATACAGTATTCTTGCTTTATCTCACTAACAACCCAGCAGACACATCCAGTCATGTGTTGCATTTGTGTACAGGCAGAATTATGTTCAAACCCTGGTCATGCTTTTCATTTTCCAAACCAATTACAGAGAAGAAGTTGGGGTCTTCCTCTCGCTCTGTCGAGTGCCCTGGCCTCAGGCTACGCGACACAGACTTACAGAGCAACCGAGGGAATTCAGTATCCTGTTTAATGATGTGCTGTTGGGGACCTCATGGCTAAGATCCTATTTCTCTCGACATCATTTATTACACTTTTCAGGGCAGTTAGCTAACACACATCCAGTGCTGTGCAGTCAGAGCAACAGTAAAATATTGTTAGCTTCGGTTCTTAGGCTCCTACAGAATCAAAGCATGTGACGATTAGAGCCAGTATGCCCTGTATACACGTGACCCGAGAGTGACTGTGGAACAGAGTGCGAGAGCATTGAACACTTTTGAAAGAGGTGTCTTAGAGTGAATGGAACAAATAAAATGTGAAAGGGACGATGCTGTAAGTTGACGTCAGTTTATCCCTGTAAAGTGTACAGCTAATGATAAAAATGGGGTGTGACGCACAACTTTTAGTTTCACTGCTGTTGTACAGCTGACTGGAGTTAAGCCAACAGTGTTTCTGTGATCTGACAATACAGAAAAAGATCCGCCTGCTTCCATTTGAAGAAACAGTCACAATAAGTGACAGTTTGTTCTGAATTGTGTAGCTGTTTAAGACTTCATAGGATGAGTCATGTTTAAAGACTGAAGGTGAGATAAGAGGGGGTAGATAAGGTGAGTTGAACAGGGAATGGAAATTTGTCTATCTAGAATACTCTCTTTTATAGTTAAGGGTTGGTGTCTATTTTCAGTCTCCCATTGGCATGAATCTGAAGCCTGCTTTAATGGAAACATTCCAAGTTATAGTAGTGAGAGGTATTGCACCTTAATCCATCAAGTATGAAATAGGATCGTAACATTTTTCACTTTTCATAAAGATTTACCTTAAACATAACTACAAAAACTTGACCTACGTGAACCCCCTTGTTGTCAAATTATAGATAATGTTGCTTTGTATCTGCTGAATGTGTAAAAAAGAAACATGTTTCTAAATTGTGGATATAACATTTACGTTAAGAGAATTTTCAGTAAGAAGTTAATATTCTTTCCTTTTTTTTATTTGACCAATATCTGGGTTCTGGTTTAGTTATGCATGGCAGGCTCCTGCATAGATTCAACAGAAGGTTGTAGATTACTAAAAACTTTTCCTGGCTAAATTTTAACATTATGTCCTATTTCACAGATTTGATTTTTTTTTAAAGTTTCTCTGAGTGGTAATATGTTTACTAAACCACCTGCATAGTTTTTTGTGTAATTGTGCTGCAGAGACTGATTCATTTGGAATTAAACACTGTAACATTGTTTGAAGATTGTAATCACTCAAAGTGATAAATAGCAGTTGGGCAAATGTGAATAAAAACTCACAGAATACACCAATTGCTTTTCTATACATCCATCAAACTATTTACTATAAATAAGCAATACTTTCAAGTGTCTGAGACACCAGTTCTTAGCCAGTCTTCCTCAGAAGCAAAACTAATGAGAAAGAAATACAAAGGAATCAACTCTTTATTTGTTCCTCTATGGCACAGATGTGACCTTTGCTGTCTGAACAGGAAAATTTGATTTGAGCTGCATATTCAACATTGAAACACCAACGAAAAGATCAGATCTTTCTCATTTATAAAAATTGGAGCAGTCAGGTCAGTCATGGCTGTGTAGTCTGGTAATGAGTAAGCAGCGTGTCTGCATGGTGACAAGTCCCAGAGTACGTGCTCCCCAAGGTGTTTACATGTCACCAGATCTGGGGCTCAATTCTGACAGCAGGGAGTCCTTGCACTGGAATTATTAATGTCTCTGTGCTGGGATCAGAAAAGAACCAAATTCATCTGCTTGTGAGACCTTGGTAAAGTTGAAAAAGTACATAGTTTAAAGCATAAAACAAAAGGGAAATTAAATAAACAATAGCATTAATAACTTACTATTTGGCCATTTTAGCACTGACTGATGTATTTATTTTATTATTACAGCATCTCAAGTTACAGACAGGTGTTTCTCTGTTTCTGTGACTCTTGTGTGTTCGCCCGGCTGACCGAGCTGAACACTTTAGATTTCTGCGATGAATGTGCTATCCTGTATTGCTGAGTGTGGTCTTGGTCAGCCCAGAGGAAACTAAGTTATCTATTAAATGAGTATGAGAATGTCTCAGGGTCTTGTCAATATCCCACACTTGAGGTATTCCATTGATGCAACTTTCAGAGAAAACTTACCAGGCATTAGAGTATAAAGTAGAGCCACATTACAATGTTGGATTGTCATTTGTGAACAATTTCCAGTACCGGAAACATGAGCTTCAGTCAAGAAGTTAGTTTTCCTTATCAGTAAAAAATAGGCTAATGCAACAAAGATGTTTGTATCTGCTCCTTTTGCAAGGCGGAAATGGGGCAGAGCATTGCATGATCAAATCCCTGTTTGTTCTGTAGCCATTTGTCTGCGTATTGTTAGCAGTAAATCTGGATCATTAAGTTTCGTTTCACACTGTAACAAAGACTACACATGAAATACAAGATGTACAGAGGCTTATTGGAGACCCACAAGATGATTTTTATTGTAGTAGGGGGGCCCCCTTCTCTCTAGTGACTCTGTTAGTGAGGAGCCAGTAATGAGTGAACAGCATCACATATAGAGAAGAAGAAGAACCCACTTTATTACAGCCATGCACAACACACACATGCAGATCACACGCTGAATTTGTCCTCTGCATTTATCCCATCATCAGCCTAGATGGAGAGGAGAAGATAGAAGATAGAAA
>JAVQJL010051638.1:0-10234 GCA_036024295.1 Nannoperca obscura
TGTGTGTGTGTGTGTGTGTGTGTGTGTGTGTGAGTGTGTGTGCATGAGAGATTCACATTACAGAGATCACAGGATTATTAAAGTGGACTGGAGTCTGCAGCCGCCTCAAACAATTTACAGTCAAACCTGAGGTCACTCTGTGTGTGTGTGTGTGTGTGTGTGTGAGTGCGTGTGTGTGTGTGTGTGTGTGTGTGAGTGTGTGTGTGTGTGTGTCCCTTTAAAAGTCGTCTTCAGTGATACTCAATTTGTTTCTCCTCTCTAACGCACACACACACACACACACACAGTGTTGTGTACAAGTCAATCAAACAGGGGTCAAATGGAATTTGATTATTGATTATGGCTGAATCAAAAATCACTGACACAAGAGGAAATGTATTGAGTATTGATTGAAACAGCAAGGATCATTTGATTGATACTGCAAACACACACACACACACACACACGCTGCAGCAGGTTGAAAAGCATTATGGATATTGATCTATCAGGATGATTAATTCCCGTGTGTTTCATGTGTTATGTTACTGTGTGTGTGTGTGTGTGTGTGTTTGCAGTATCAATCAAATTATCCTTCCAGTTTCAATCAATACTCAATACATTTCCTCTGCCTCTTCAAAATAAAAGCCTTCGTCTGGTGCAACAATAAAAAACCCACATTAATTTCGTGTGGGTGCGTCTCTCAGAACATCCCATAGCATCAGCCGGCTGTTGCCATGGCAATTGATGAAGTCTGATTGATTAGCAAACCCTCTCGGCGCATGCGTGGCACTGCGCGGCCCTGATTATGGGGTGGTGAAACGCAGGCTGGTTGCCGTGGTAACCATGAACATCCTTTCCTCCTCCCTGCTGGTTTGTCTGCAGCGTCTCGCTGGACGGACAAACAGCTGCTTCCTGTTTATTTTAATAAACAACAAGAGTTTTTTATTTTTGTTTTGCTCCACTTTCTGTCACAAATCTCACTTCTGTCCCGGTGTGACATTATGGTTACAGGATTTTGAACGGGGAAGCTGGTCGCCATGGTGATTCATCGACGGGTTGAGGTCACTGTGTGTGTGTGAGAGAGAGAGAGAGAGACATGTGTGTGTGTGTGTGTGTGTGTGCATGTGTGTGAGAGAGAGAGAAAAATGTGTGTGGGACAGAGAGAGAGAGAGAGTAAGAGTGTGTGTGTCAGAGGAGAGAGTGTGTGTGCGCGTGTGAGAGAGATAGAGAGAGCGCGTGAGTGGGTGTGTGTGTGTGTGTGTGTGTGTGTGTGTGTGTGTGTGTTGTCTGAGGAAAAGAATGAAAGGAGAAACAGTCACAGAAAGAGAGGATGAACGATCTCATGAAGGGCGAAACATTTGGCTCTGAGCTACTCACACAGTGTGTGTGTGTGTGTGTGTGTGCGTGTGTGTGCGTGTGTCTTTGTTATTCTTATTTTGATCAAACATGCATAATGTCTCTGCGTCGTCGCTGGCGGTCGTTATATTGACCAGAGGGAAACTCATGCCGACCGCCTGAAGTCACAGAACGACTTCAAGAACAAAAAGAACCAAAGAAAAAAGAAAACGTGATGAAATTCTGGTGAAATTCCCCTTTAAAATAGATTTCCCAGATAGAAAGGCAAACTATTCCTCCCCTTCCTTACCTCCTACCTCCTCGCCTCCTCCCCTCGCCTCCTCCTACCGTTAAAGATCACCGTACGTGTGTTCATCAGGTTAAAAGTGTAGTTATTATTAAGGAAGAGCTGAGGGAGAAGCCAGGACACCAGCGGCGACTCACGGAGAAGCAAAGTCTTTACAAACCACGACGGTCTCTTATTATTACTATTATTATTATTATTACTAGTATAACTGTTATTAGGATAAAAGAAAGTTCCTTGGCCCTTGTTGGTGCGCAGGGGGGGTGGGGGGTGGAGTTAAATCCATCAAATTCCCAGAGTTAAAGAGGAGGTAAATCCAATTTTTTGCGATTTGAAGTGAGTCCCGTTTCGTTCGGAGATGGGAAGCATTCCTCCCACTTGGCTGAAGCTGTTAATGAACTGCCGCCCCATTCCAATATTTCCAAGAGTGGTGTTGACGGGACGTAACTCCACTTTTAATCCGTCGCAGGTGAAGTGAAGTTTGGTTAAAAAGGTTTTGAAACCAGACTCCCCCCACCCTCTGAAGAGTCACTTTGGCTACTTGTAAATCCCATAATAGTTGGCGAGTGTGTTTTGGACGTCCCACAGGAACGAAGAACAGGTCGTACTCTCCTTTTGGCGCCTCCTCCTTCCTCCTCTTGTGGCATGCGTGGAAAATAGCAGACGTTTCAAAAAGACAGTTAGGCCATGAGTTTAACATTGCTGAGAGACAAACAGAAGGTGAAACTGCTGACAAGTCAAGTATTACTCTTTTAAACTAGGAGTTTACTAACTAACTAACTTACTAACTAACTACTAATAAAGCTGTTTCTGTGTGTGTGACGTTATCGCCTTGGAAACCCTAAAGAAAAGAGAGCCCCAGTAAAATGCTTCCATGTAGTGTAAGGATGACGGTCCCGCTCCTTAGTTACATTGCTAGCTAGCTTGTTAGCCCACTCAGTAGCGGGTTAGCTCACTAGCAGGTAACTCTGGTAGCTCCTTCGCTTTCTAGCTAGTTATTAGCAAGTTAGCTTACTAGCAGGTAACTCTGGTAGCTCCTTTGCTCTCTAGTTAGTTATTAGCGGGTTAGCTCACTAGCAGTTAACTCTGGTAGCTCCCTCGCTCTCTAGCTAGTTATTAGCGGGTTAGCTCACTAGCAGGTAACTCTGGTAGCTCCCTTGCTCTCTAGCTAGTTAGCCCACTCAGTGGTGTGTTAGCTTGATACTTGACTCGCTGGCTAACTTGTTTTTAGGGCCTGGCTTTGTTTTTTAACTGACAACGGTGGACAAGGACGTGTCTGCTCAGAGATCTTCCATGATGATGATGTCAAACTGTCTTTTTGAACTTCTGCCATTTTGGGGTCGGTCGCCCCCCCCCCCCCAGACGCATTCAGCCATTTGCAAACAAACAAAGAAAAACAGTTGTTTGGTTGTCCGTCTCTCCTATAGCTGTGTGGTGACAGAGTCCTCTATGACCTCACAGCTGTCCTCTATGACATCGTCGCATGGTCCCACCCACCCGCCCATCATCATCACTCCCCCTCCTCCATCCACGCCGCCCGCTCCTCCCACGCCTCCGCCCTGGAAAACGTCCTCGCTGGAGTCCAGGAGGCGCGAGCTGGACTCGGACATGTTGGAAGCACAGTGCAGGGATTGGCAGGGGCACGGGGGCGGGAGGGGCAGCGCCAGGAGCGAGTCCCGTCCGTTCGTCCTCCGCGGGGAGAACGAGGGGTTGCCCAAGTCGACTGAGCGTCCCACCTCGTTCAGGTGAGTCTCGCTTCTGGTCACGTCGCTGAGTCCGAAGTCGGAGTGGCCGTGGCTCCCCCGGGGGCGGAGCAACCCGTCAGAGATGGTGTAGGAGGGCGGGGACTGGAGGGGCAGGGGCATGGGCGGGGCTCTGCGCTTGGAGCGCGAGAACAGGTAGGAGAGGCGCTTGAAGGAGTCCGTCTTTGTGGTCGGAGCCGAGAGGCGCTGCAGGCGGCTCCTCGTGCGAGCGAACGACGAGGAGAAGGACGAGGAGAAGGACGAAGACGGGGAGGAGAAGACGGTGGTGGTGGAGGAGGACGGAGGGATGACGGTCGTCTTCAGCCCGTTGCTCTTTGGTATCCCCTCCTCTTCCTCCTCCTCTTCCCCCCATCCGATCCCCTCCTCCAGCTCCTCCTCCTCGCCTCTTTCCACCTGCGTCATTCCAGAAATGGAGCGCACCAGGGCGGACACGCCGAGCGTCGGCGTCGGCCCCACGTCGTCCTCCAGCGGGGTCATGAAGGTCACGCCCTTTGACCTCTGGCCACCACCACAGCCGTCGCCCGATTCGCTGTCGTCCTCCGAGGCCACGGCGCCGTCGTCTCTCTGCGTCTCGCTGGAGGAGGAGTAATGTCTGCGGGGAGGACGCCGGTTGCCGAGGAGATCCAGGACCTCGTAGCGGAAACTGGAGATGTCTTGCTTCAACTCCTGCAATTTTAAACAAAAAGGAGACGAGAAGACGAAAACGTTTATTCTGAAGCTTTAAATGGAATAAATATCTGATATTCAGGGTGGGGGGGGGGGGAGTGGAGGAGAGGGGGGGTGAAGGACTAAACTCTCACTTTTACAACGAAATAAACTTAAAAATCGACCTTTTCACCCACTGATCGGTTCTCGGGACTCGTTTTGTGTGTGATTGTTTTCCTCTATCGACACCATTTGTAAACAAAAACACATCAATGATAAACATGAAGCCTGTGTGAAGAGAAACACTGCGGTCGCCACCGTCTTTGTCTCTTTTCCAGCCCGACGGGGTCCCATGCAGTCGTACGAGTAGAACAGCAGGGACGTTAAAAATCTCAGCGCATATACAAATACTAAAATAAAAATAAAGGATAATAAACGTGCATCGTGTTCAGTCAGATGCTGCTTTTTATTTGGATCCAGTTAAACACACAACTTGAATTCAGCCTGAAACTGGAGAGAAGCGTTACTTCTGCTTCATCTCTAGAAAACTCATTTAAATAAAAGTATAAAATATAAAATATATAATCTTTGTTTTGTCGCTGTGACGTAACACAGATTCACTTCAGTATGAACTCACTCACAAACAGACTCGACGTGCACCTGATGTTGGGTTTTTTATTTTGCATTGAAAAACCCAAAGGAAGTTTCCACTTCAAAGCCCAGGCTGGGCTCCAGAGGCATCATGGGAAACTCGGGGAGCTGAAACCGCTCTCTGCTGGAGGATCATCGACGGACGACCACTGGTGCGTTCGGATCGCAGCTGTAGATTTTGGTCGTTTATTAAAAACTATTTTCATCTTTTTTTATTCATGTTCTGCCTTTTGGGATCAATAAGACAGAACCCTGCAGTGTTTATTGTAAACTGTGCACAGCTGATGCATCCAGCTGCAGACTCGCTTCACTCACTGTAAAGCTACACACACACACACACACACACACATACACACACACACACACACACACACACACCTTAAAGTTCTCCTCCGTCAGACCCTCGTCCGTCTTGGCGCTGCGTATCATGGCCGCCACGTACCTCTTCACCAGGCTCCGGATCACTTCCTGTTGGGAGACGGTCGCCGCGGTTACTTAACGTGCTCAGTTACTGTGTTTGCTTTGCTTTTATTTAATCTGATCTACAAACAAAAGGCAAATGACAATTTACATTCATGGCTAATCAATAAAACTAAAGTCAAAATCATTTGAAACTTATTAATTCAACCTAACTGATGAATCTGAATGTAATTGCCTCATTAAGTAATCAGCCAATGAGGCGGGTGACCCATAATGATTTAAAGACCAAAGACAAGTTTCACCAGCATTTGGTGCTCAGTGGGTGGTGAGACACACACACACACTGCATCCTCCCACAGTCAACACCTGTGACTGCCAAACGGGCTGGTCTGGCATGCTGTCACTCTCTGCCTCTGCCCACACACACACACACACACACACACACACACACACACACACTGAAGTGAAGGGCAGATTCTTACAACAATCCTTTAAAAAAACATGGCCGCTGATCAAAGCAACAATCAGTGCTGCCAAACACAAAGAACTGGCGTTGCAGCGTTTGCAGTCGCTGCCAGTGCTGAGGTGTCAAAATACAAGAGATCCGTCTCGCTTGATTTGCTGTACGAAGTTAAACTGGACACCAGAATCGCCGTCACGGCTGCCAAAGACAATTCAAGAATTCAAATTTGATATCTTGTTTGTTTCATTTGCACAAAAAGTGTATATTTTTGGAGGAGGACTCTTATGTGGAGGACTATTTACTTCCTGGAGTCTTCTCTGGTTGCCTGGCGACCTCACAGTGACGCAAGACCCTAGGAAGTCACCGAGCCAAAACTAGCTGTTTCCAGTATGCTAAGCTAAGCTAACAGTCTCCTTGCTATAGTTACATGCTAACTGTACAGACATTACTCTCAGCAAGAAAAACACATACTGGTAGATGGCGTTTGTTATCTTTGTGGCAGAGCCAAGGCTAGCTGTTTCTTGTCTTTATGCTAAGCTAAGATGAGCTAACAGTCTCTTTGGTATAGCTACATGCTAACTGTACAGACATTAGTCTTAGCAAGAAAAACAAATACAGGTAGATGGAGTTTGTTTTCTTTGTGACAGAGCCAAAGCTAGCTGTTTCTTGTCTTTATGCTAAGCTAAGATGAGCTAACAGTCTCTTTGGTATAGCTACATGCTAACCATAAAGACATTACTCGCAGCAGGAAATACAAAAACTGGTAGATGGAGTTTGCTAACATTTTTTAAAATAGCCAAAGCTAGCTGTTTCCAGCCCTTATGCTAAGCTAAGCTAACACTTTCTTTGCTATAGCTACAGGCTAACCGTGCAGACACAAGTGTGGTATTGATCTTTTCTTATAACTCTCAGCAAAAAAAGTATTTTTAAAAAGTATATTTTTAAGTTGGATTCTTTTGAAGACCACCAGCATACAAACAAACAAACAAACAAACAAACACACACCTCTACACGCAGTAAACAAACAGACGTGAAGCGGTGGCGGCTGTACAGACCTGGTAGTGCTGATTCTGTATCAGACTGTCAGCGTGGCGTTCCTGCGAAGAGACACAAACACATGATGAAGTTTCTTTACTCTTTTCTTTCTCCACGTCCGTCTCATTCACCTCGTTTCCCCCCCGACGACCTGAAATCACGTTACACTTAAAACCGATCAACAGCAGCAAAGTTACACAACAGGAAACAGGAAACAAACGGCTTTTGGTCGACAGAGTGACACTTTGCTGCTGAGTAACAAGCTCAGCTGAAGACAGATGGACAGAAATGTGAGCGTCGTCTCTCTGAAGCAGCGGAAGCAGCTGACTCGAGTGCACCGAGAGGCGTTCGGGGTCATATCTTTATAATTTATGGCGTTTCTTCACTCTGCTGCAACTGATGCTGCAGATTAACATTAAACATTCGTGATGCAGCATTTTGTTACTAAAAATAAGAGTAACGTGGTCGCTGAAGCACCTTTAACTGGTGTCCACGTAACGTGTGGCGTTCAGGTGCTACACCCGACTCAGGTCGGTTAAAAACTGTGACAATAAATACTCTTAAGATCGATTTCTCATCTTTATTTTCCTCCCAAACAAAAGCGTGGGGATATTTATACGTTTATAAAACCACAAATTCAGTTTTTTCTCTCTCCACGAACCTTCAGGGCTGCACACACACTTCACGATCAATAAATTAATGTTCAATAATTCCCTCGGAAATTTAAAAACTAGTGAAAGTAGAAAGTAGCAGAAAAATGGAAAAACAAGAACCTCAAACCTTCGTGGTACGAGTACAAAACACCTTTCTGACTCCACGCTGGGTTTTTCAGCTCTGCAGAGCTCCCTTCAATTTCCATGCACTTTATTTTCTTCTGTCACACACACACACACACACACACACATACACACGCACGCACGCACACACACACACACACTCCACAGTTTCATTTCTTTCTCCATTTCAGCCTCATATTCACAGTTTCACCTCTTCGTCTCCTTTTCATCATGTTTTCACGCCCGTCCAACTCGTCAACAAATACACACACACACACACACACACGTTTGCATGTCTATGCTTGTGAGGACCCTCGTTGGGATAGTGCTTCCTCTAGCCCCCCCATCCAAACCCTAACTATTATACAGATATTTTATCATGAGAGAAGACCCTGTCTCAGTTAACCCAAACCTGATTCTAACCTGAACCCTCAAACGGGCCGTTGGAGGTCGGTCACAGAGCGAGGACCAGCACCTGAAACTCAAATGGGTCCTCACAAAGACAGATGTACATGTAAACACACACACACGTAAACCTGCATTCATCCTCCCCACATCTTCCTCTATCAAAATATCTCTCCCCCTCTTCATTTTCAGAGCTATCATTGCCTTCCATGCCGTTTTACACATACACACACACACACACACACACACACACACACAAACACACACACACACACACACTCCCTTGATCAGGTCTCTGCAGTGCAGTGCGGCTCTGTGAACCTATGTGGGCTGGTGGGCTTATATAACTCAGCCGACTTCAGCTGAGGTGAACATGCCAGCTGCACAGTGTGTGTGTGTGTGTGTGTGTGTGTGTGTGTGTGTGTGTGTGTGTGTGTCTCCAGATGACTGGACTGTTAAACGTGTTTATCCGGACGTGCAGATGCTCACAGACACACAGCTGATGTCGCTGCTCTCTGATTGGATCTGATGCTGTGTATATACTCTCTTTTCTCTCCACCAGAGTGCCAGTTGACGGTTTGGAGGCTCTGCAGCAGCGATAAAGCACATAAACCGTCTCCAGCAGACGTCTCACAGCTGCTGAGGAGAGTCACGATCCTCCTCAGAGTCCAGTCTCGGGTCCAGGTCGGGAACAGCGTCTGAAAGCGTGGATCTGACCTGCGAGCGCCTCGTTTATAAAACCAGTAATAAAGATTGTCTCCAGCTGAATGAAAAGCCTCGTCTCACCGTGAACTCTCGCAGGTTCTCACACTTGTGCGAGTCCTCCCCGGGCGGCTGGCCTCTCCTGCACAGCTTGTTGTGGAGCCACATGAGCAGGTACCAGATGGACTTGGGGCTGGGGATGATGTTGAACGGAGGCGGCAGCGTGCCGCCCTCGTCAAAGTAGCTCATCCACAGCTTGGTGCGGGCAAACTTCCACTCGATGTCTGCGTGGTCCTGCGGGACGGGAAGCAGAGGAGGTCACGTGACCTTTCGTCTGAACAAAACATTTAGAGATAAGACTCAAGCGCAAGGTGTTCCTCCTGATGCTGGTTCACTTTTAAAAAGGGATGATGGGAGACTTTTAATTTGAAAATTCTGCAGGAAGACACTTTATTCTGAATTGATGGAGAAACACGGAGGACGTGTGGAGTCATTCAACACGTCTGATCCTCGTCATCGTTTCAGGTGTGTGGTGTTGATGTAACACACTTATTCAATTAGAATGAACTCGTTTCATTTTATAAGCTGATATGTAACCACGTACCGTAATTTCCGGACTATTGAGTGCACCTGAATAGTCTCTTTGAGCTTAAAAGCAGCATCATGTGCATTTCTTCGTGTGTGTTTGATTTAATTCGAACTGTTTCATTGGTCCACTGTGACCTGTGATCTGGGTATGGAGCGATAGGAGTGCCACAAAAAGAATAAATCTGTAAAAGAATAAGACAATAAATGTGGAAATATAAAGAGAAATAAATAAAAGAATGAATGTAAATAATCCCTTTATTTTTCCTTATTTGTTTTCCTTTTGCTTTTCCCTTATTTTTGTTGCTTCCCTTTTATTTTTTATTTTAATTTTCCCTTTTGCTTTAGCTTTTCTGTCAATCAAATGGTCAAAAGCAAAAGGGAATATAAAAAGCATAATATAATTTATTTTATATTTATATCTATTTCTCTTAAAATTTCCACATTTATTGTCATTTTCTTTTACAGATTTTCTTTTTTTGTTGCACTCCTATCGCTCCATACCTGTGACCGGTAATTTCATTGTTCTGATGTGACGAGGCTAAATGTTTTGGCGGCATGAAGCTCGTTAGCCCGTAAAAATCTATAAATTAGCCGCATCATTGTTTAAGCCTCGGGTTCAAAGCGTGGGGAAACAACCACGTGAACTCTGGGATGCATCATGTGACTGAGCGGCGTGACTCACGGCGATCAGCTGGTAGGAGTTGTTCATCATGGCGATGAGCATGTTGAGCAGCACCACCAGCGAGATGACGTTGTAGGTGCCGAACATGGTGGCGCCGATGAACTCGGTGAACTCGTGCCGGGCCTTCACGTTGGTGACGTACAGGTTCAGCAGCCCGAAGATGGACCAGAACAGAGACTGGAGCGTCTCGAACAACCTGAGGACGCAACAGAGACACGTCAGCAAACACGGGAGACAGCCTGAACACGCCGTGACGTCACGCAGGCGCCGCGCTGTGATTGGCCGGGCAGGCTTGCATCCTCCCTCCCCTCCTCCTCCTCTCCTCCTCTCTTCTCCTCTCCTTCCCTCCTCTCCTCCCTCCTCTCCTCCTCTCCCTCCCTCCTCTCTTCCTCCCCCTTCCTCCTCTCCTCCTCCCCTCCTCTCCTTCCCTCCTCTCCTCCCTCCTCCTCCTCTCCTCCCTCCTCTCCTCCCTCCTCTCCTCCCTCC
>JAVQJL010051647.1:0-31397 GCA_036024295.1 Nannoperca obscura
TCTTTAAAGTTAAGACTAGTTTAAAGTCATCTTCATTGAAAAGTACAGTGCTTTTCCTTCAAAAATAAGGACATTTCAATGTGACCCCAAACTTTTGAACGGTAGTGTACATACACATACACATACACATACACACACACATACACATCTCTGAGCCTAAGTCTCTGTGTGAGGTTATGTCTTCTCTCAGTACGAGAGAGTTTTCAACCATGTATTTACCCATTTCACAGTGAGGCTGCCGCCAAAGTGATGGTCGAGCTGCTGGGGAGTTACACAGAAGACAATGCTTCACAAGCACGCGTTGATGCCCACAGGTAAACTCGGAGACCCTGTTTAACGTTTGTCATTAAGCCTCAATTTAACGTACATCCCTCACACATGCATACTTTTGTGTGTCCCTTATCTTTAGATGTATCGTCCGTGCTCTCAAAGACCCAAACACCTTCCTGATTGACCACCTGCTCACCCTGAAACCTGTTCGCTTCCTGGAGGGAGAGCTCATCCATGACGTGAGTACTGAATTATGTGCAGTGCTTTGTGGTGTTAAATATATCAAATGCAGTACTAGCATTGTCTAATTTTTGTTAGAGTAGTAGAGTAGATGTTTTTAATAACTAGTGTCATCGATTTTATTAGCCATAATTAGTTCTTGAAAAATTTGACTTTTTCTATGCCTTCCATAGCCCACAAAACACATTGAAAACATTGTTTTTCAAATCAGAAATTGCAACAACCGTGTCAATCTTGTATGTGTGGAATGCCCTCTAAGGTCATGTGATCAGAATTATTACGCACGCTGATGTAAAAGCCTTTGAACTGTGTTTTACGTGGGCGTTGGATGCATTTTTGATATGTTTCAGTGACGGCTAAAGAAAGCACAACCCAAAATTTAAATGCTGACCAGTTGAATCGTGAGCAGCAAGAATGTTTGTACATTACCCGCAAAACAGGTTGAGACAATGAAAAACAATATTTGAACAGCCTTATTATGTTTCTTAGAGAGTCAGCTTAAGAGTGAATATATAGTTTATGTTCAAGAAAAACATTTCTGCATCGGAGCACGTTTCATGTGCATTCCATTTATCCAGCTCATAACCTTTAATCTGGATATGGTTATCATAATTTTCAGCCTGTACGAATACAAAGATGATCTGACTGTTTCTAGAGTCTAATAATGGCATTTCTCCCTCTTCTGACTCTCTTTTCAGCTATTAACCATCTTTGTGAGCGCAAAACTATCAGCATATGTAAAGTTTTACCAGAGTAACAAAGACTTCATTGATTCTCTTGGTAAGTGGCCTTAACTTGAGATAATAGTTGCATCAAGTCTATACACGCACAACCACACATGCTGACCGTGTTTAAAAGTGCAGCACCCTGGTTAATAAATGAGAAATATATACATGCTCTGCAATAGTCTCATTGTACATGTAGGTCAGTGATAACATGTATCTCCGCTCCTTACCATATTTATAAATCATTAATTAACATATTATTCTAAGTGTGTTATAAATAAAATGCTTTATAAGAAACCTGTTTGTGATATTATGCTGCTGTTTTAAGAGCACATGAGGGGAATTTAGAGTATTTTCTTTTCAACAGTTATGAAGGTTTCCCACTGTAAGAACAGCCCTATTATCATTTATACAGCTCAAACATACTGTTGCTACGATGGTGAGGGGTGCTTGGAAAAGTAGCAAAATGTCTAAAAGGGGAAAATAAGCGTGGGATTTGAAAACAATAACATGTAACGTACCTCTGACCTTGAATAAAAAGCAGAGGTGGACCTTTGAGTAATACATTTGGGCACCCCTGGAATATAATGACAAATATGATTATTAGTAAAGTTATTCTTTATAAACACCTCTATGCAGTACAAATTCAAAAACATCTGAACCAGTTTTTCCTCAAAGAAATCAAGGCATCTTATGATTTGCAGTTTCAGTATTCTATAGTGATTTTTGGTTTTTAAACTTAAACCAATGTACTGTGCTCTGTTGACACTGTACAGGAATGTGTGTGTGTCAGCAGTGTGTCTCTGTTTCTCACTACTAAAGGCTTAGCTTTAATTACAAGCATGTGTAGGATGGACTCTCAAAACAGACAATTTGAAGTGGTGTTTGTGTTAATGAGTAGATTCCCTGACAGCATGATCCTAAATGTAGAAACAATTATCAGAGGGAAACTCCCCGAGTCGAGAGTAATCGACTGTGACTGTTTTGTGCTTAATGATGCCTGCGTGTTGCTCTCCAGGCCTGTCCCACGAGCAGAACATGGCCAAGATGCGTCTGCTGACATTCATGGGCATGGCGGTGGAATTCAAGGAGATCTCCTTTGACACCATGCAACAGGAGCTGCAGGTCGGAGCTGAAGACGTCGAGGCTTTTGTCATTGACGGTACGAGCACTTCACCTCAAATTAACCTTTGCTGTCTACCCTTGTTAAGTATGCTGTTGGTTTCTCACAAGCGACTAATGGGGGGTGACAGTGGCCACTGACAGACACACACCCCCCTGACTTGCCTTCTTGTAACAAAATTGTTCTGTCTCCCTTCTTAAAAACACAATGCCGTGGCGATCAATGGACAAGAGTAGAGTTTTTACAAACTACAGTAAAAAGAAATGGCACAGATCCAAGAATAGCACTTTTAATGGTTTGTGACTGGGATTAGCTTCCTCTCCGATTTCATTTTCCAAGTGCATTCTTTCTTACAGCATTCTTGTGTCAGCAGCGTTTTTATTACTTTCTGTCAGAGCGTTTGCTGCCTCCTTTTTTTAATTCTCTTCCTGTCTGCTTTCCCTTTCTAGCCGTTCGTACCAAGATGGTGTATTGCAAAATCGACCAGACACAGCGAAAAGTTGTTGTGAGGTAAGCACTTTGATCAGACCGCCACACGTGCCTAAACTGCCATGAGTTTGGACTAAGGAATCTGTATTAGAGCGGCAGTGATGGCAAATGCAGGCGTGGTACCGATCCAGACCTGATGTAGCTAACAGGGCTCATCTAAAATCTATCATTGGCCTGTAAAACAGTCCTAATACTGATGGTGCGCCCGCCACTGCAGTGTTTATGTGAGTGCACTGAATTAGCATAAGCATATCATTGTCTTTGACATATTTTCCCTTACTACGGTATATTATTTTATGACTGATGCGTCAAATGTTTTGAACTTCTTTTGCAGTTATGGTTGACTCACTGGTATTCAAAAGTTAAAACTTAACTTAAGCGAGCACATTCAGGAGGCTTTTTTCTTTGTATTCCGTGAAAAGCTTTTATCTTTTTTGTTGTTCCTGTTTATGATAGGCCAAGGCTAGGCTGCAAGGGTTGAGAAATTCATTAGTATTTTGGATTAATTTGCATTCCTGACTCTGGCTAAATCAGTCTGGTGTCTCGAGTCAAGGTCAAGGATGATATGAGTTCATTTGGTTCTGGTTTGCACAGAAAAACGTAATCTGTGTAGAAACTAGAAACTGTTTTCTTGTTCGTAAATCTCCTTCAAGGAAATATTTTGAACATGCTTTTGAATTCACATTATTCTGTCCCCATATGGGTGTGATCTGAGGTCTTAATACAGACTATCGGTAATGTCATGTATTTCTTCACAGTTACATTTACTATAGGTCTGTTTTTTTAATCTTTCCTCAAAGTTGTAAGACATGACCTTGGCTTGCATTTTTCTTTTTTTTTTGTCAATTTAACATTCTTGCTTTTTTGTTTCCACTCAATCAGCCACAGCACACACCGCACCTTTGGCAAGCAGCAGTGGCAGCAGCTGCACGACAGCCTCAGCTCCTGGAAGGCCAACCTAGCAACTGTCAAGACCAGTCTGCAAGCCCTGTCACCTTCTGCTTAATTCCACCTTAACCCAACTGTCTAGACCGCCTGACCCTCAATTCTTTTTGTTTTCCAAATCCCCAGACTGAAATGATGAGATTTTATAGTCCTCCAATAAAAGAACAGTGGAGATCACCTGTGATTGCTTCTTTTTTGTTAAATAATTAAATATCGCCAGTCACTGTCATCAACATAGCGAGATATATAACACACAAGGAACTTGAATTTGATAAGACAATTTCCGATATTGTGAAACATCAGAAATCTTTACTGTCTTTTTAGACAACCGCCCCACTAGTTGCTCTATCATCTTTTCAGAACGCCACACAGTAAACTGTAATGGGGGCTCGTCCTCTGGCAGCTCTCAACATCTGGTTTTAGTTAAAGGATGGCATCGGCCGTATTAGATGAGCTGTGACTGGGTGAGAAATGGCCTGCAGTGAGAGGGTCATGCTTCTGGCGTAGGCTGATTCACTGCCACTACGAATGTGAAACTGTCTACCGGGTTAATAGATACTGTTCAGCTGTAGTCAGCATGAGTCACCATCAAAGTGGAAAAACAAGGGCCTCTGAATTCTAGTTTTTAAGTTCACCTTGCCTTTGCCCATTAATGGAAAGTAAAGTGCCGTTTATCCCGCATAGAAATCTGTTGTCAGGCACCGGTCCAGAACATTAGGATGTGGACTCCTAATGATATATGGCCCAGGCATTAGGTGTAAAAGGGGTCTGCTGGAGTTCTCTCCCTCTGGGGCTGTGATGAAATCAGCACAAACTGACAAAGTGCAGACTACTGACATTTTACTTTTTGAATCCCCCCCCCCCCCCCCCCCACAAACACACTCTCCCCTGCTCTTTCTTTGACTAATAAAGCTAAAGCTCAACCTGTTTTTTTAATTTTGTATTTTTTTTAGTGGTGTGCCACTCATTCTGTACCAGTAGTCATTATCTGATCATGTCAGCCCTGCCACTAAAATATTCTCACTCTGATTAACTGGGCATTAGAGGTATTCATTTATTGTAGCAGTGTGTTATTTTTCCTATCATACCAGAGGTCTGCAGAGGCTCACCGCTCACTTCTGTCCAGTTGTCCTCAGCACGCAGCATCTCCAACTCTTATCAATGGGTGTAAATCACAAAACACATTCTCAGGAGCGTAACCTCGTCACAGCCACCCGCAAGGTGGAGCATAGAGCAGATAGAAACTAATGTGACCAAGGTTTAACAGAATGTTTGTAAAGCCGTCACGTCTTGGTTTCCATCTCTCAGCATGTGCTCCTTTCCTCTGCAAGCAGTTGCTTCTCTGCGACTTTTGTCACCGTGGAAAGTGTCTCTAATTTGTCTCGCTGGCTTTTATTAACTGTTATGTGGAGGGCCTGTCATGTGAGATGTCCCAGATGTAAATACTGCATGCTGTGGTTGGTTTATCTGGTGCAAATGTCGCAACCTCTTCTTATCACAGTCAGATAGAGGTAGTTGTGCATTGTTTTTTTTGATGAAAAGGCAAATTAGTTGATATTCTGTTTGGAGGCTGAAGATTAGAGAACAGCAGAACTTGTCAAAAAATCATGTCACGACCCATCACATGTATCTGGTGACTTGTCCTGGGAGGGGCCCAACCCCTTGGTTGGGAACCACTGGACTAAACTACCTAACTTTATATAAAGTAGTTAAAAATAGCTCCACCTTTACCAGCTACAGCAGTAAAATGCTGCTTACACATTGATGCATCAGTATCAATCTATTATTTCTATCTAACAAACTATTGTTGTAACATATAATGATCTTTCAGGGGCCATTATTTCTTGACATCTTTTACTTTTGATACTTTAATTACATTTTTTGATGGAACTTTTGTACTTAAGTAGGATTTTGAAATCAAGACATTTACTTGTAATAGAGTATTTTTACATTGTGGCAATGGTACCTTTACTTAAGTAAAGTGTTTGAATACTTCTTCCACCACTGGTTACAATTCACTATTTTTTAGCACAAACAATTGTGTGTGAGCTGACATAGAACCATATGTATTCCCCATCTGTGAGATACTATTAATCATTATAATATTGATGTGGAAATATGTGTTGTATGGTGGTAATATCAGTCATAATGCACTACATAAAGTCCAGGGTTTCTCATTTTCTTCACTCCTTTTCTTTGTATCAACATTCCTCTGGGTAAATCTAAGACTCTGACAGGATGCAGAGACTTAGCCAAGTGCAAGAGAGGGGCTCTCACTGCCTTTCAATTAGCACCATCCAGTAGTCAGCTAGATAATGTTCAATTGCATCCTATCTCTGCTTTACATAAACACTGGCCAGGAGGCCCCGAGTCTCAGAGACAGATATGTGAATTTACATGAAGAGTGTGAAACATAAACACTAATATGGAGTCAGGCAGAATGGGAAACTTTATCTTCACTGTGTTGCAGCACGTTTGGCTGTTTGTGGTGTCACTAAAGTTGCAATGGTCACCATTCTTTGTGGCGGAAAAAGCCAGACTACGTGTATTTTATCACAGATGCCTCTTCACTGTCAAAATGACATTACACAACCTTTTCCCATACAAGGCCTCTGCATGGTGGTGTAGTCACCGGCTACTGAGAGATCTTGAGAGAGGAGGTTTAGTGCTTATAAAAGTGTCCTGATTCAAAGATCCCAAAAGATAGCATTGCGTTACAACAGTAATTTGCACCCATCCATTAGAGGTGAAGAGACTACATTGTAAACATGAAAAAGACATTGAGGCTGAAGCAGGTCAGATGTTGAAGCTAAAAAGATGGCATTTGTCCCTTTGAAAGGGTCATTAAAGTAAAATGACCTTTTAAATCCCAGTTAAGCTCAGATGGCAAGTTCACACAGAGGTTACATGTGAAAAGTAAGTCGGGAACTGTCAAAACGTTTTTAAAATGTATGTCACCTACATTAAATAGGATTAAGGGCCAACTATCTAAGCCCACCTTGTAAACACTATATAGAGATATATCATTATATGTATCATACAATACATATCTTTTTTTTATTAGTAGACCCAACAAGTATTAATACTTTTGTTTGTATGAATTTACGTCTTAGATATTAAGTTGCTGCTCTTTTGAGAGCAGATTGTATTGCACTGCAACAACCAAATAAGCTTAAAAATATGTCCTACATCATCGGCAAGTCATTGAGTGCTGGAAGTAAAGTTGTGTTTTCTGACTCAGAGTCAGAAGTCAAATGATGAATGAGTAATTCCATGTAATACGTTGGCGTGAAAGACTTGAAAGGATGTGCACGTTCGTGGTTTCGGCTGCCATCTAGCGTCCACTCTGATTACAGAACTCATCACGTCATCCAGGTAAACGTGATCGATTGGTTGAGTCTGCGCAGGTGGTTTAGGAAGCGCTGCGGCCACATCTGTTGCGAGTAAACAAAACCTTTGTATACCTACCAGAAACGTCTCGAGCCAACCGCCGGTAAACTCCAGAGAAGGAGAAGAAATGTCCTGAAATCTTCTGGGACCACTGAAGCCGTGCTTTACTTTATTTTTCGCCCGTGAAGGATGAACCGCGTTAAACTTTTTCTAAGGAAGTTGCTAAACACAGCTGCTGTTTGTGACTTTTATCGCTGAGCATTTCCTGATTCATCTTATCAGCGTCGAGGCTGGGACACACCTACCGCTCCTTTCAGATCTAGGTTTCATTTTGTTGTTGAACTCTAGGCTACTCATATAGGTAATGTAGAATATAAGTATCTGGTGCTGGTTGGTTAAAGAAAGCTGTACATATAGTAGTTTGAAGAAGCTGAGTGCGTTGTTAATGGTAACCTGCCCTCTGAACTGCCAATTAATGCCCCACCCGCTATTCGCGCGCAGGTGCACGCGTGACCATGTTGTTTCATCTTTTAATACTCTTTCAACTCCTGCCATGTGGGGATCTGGCCTGTATGAGGAGGATACTGGGGAAACATGGCGGATCACGAGACCAAAAAGGTAAGATATTTGACTGAAGACTCAAATATTTTTGAGTCCATCCACTTTACAGGCCCTACACCCAGATTTCCCAGTTTTCCTGTTAATCATTCCATCTGTTTGGATACGCTTCCCAGTGTTTGTAGATGAGGGGGACGCAAATTTGTTCCTGGGTCGCCATCTGCTGTTCAACCGGTTTGACTTTGAGATTTTTGTTCCTGGAAATCTGGAGAGGGAGTGTTTTGAAGAAGTCTGCAATTACGAGGAAGCAAGGGAGGTCTTTGAAAACACCCCAGCTACAGTTAAGTGATGCTGTTCAGTGGGCCACTCACTGAGGTCATTTCATCTGCACAAAGAGGCCTGAGGGCAGAGCTCAACATGCTAATGATGTTTTGTTTTACAGGATGACTTTTGGAAGAAATACACTGCAGGTAAGAGAGAGAGAGAGAGAGGCCTCAGTATTTAGATTATTTTAAATGTATGTTATTAAAGATAATAACCAAAGTAGGCCTCGTATACAAGTGTTGTTTACGAATACTTGTAACTTGCCTGTTGAAAGTTATGTTTTCTGGTGCTTTTAAAACCTGTTTCACTTGTTCAACACCGCACAGCAGCGTTGAAAACGATTTCTCAGTCTACAACCCGATGTGTTGCTCAAATTCCAGCAGTGGATTGTACATTTCCTCTGCAGCTCTCATTTTTTTTGCATTAGTGGTGAGGATTGAATTCTGAATAGATAACTATACTATGCCTTTCTGCTGTCATGGCAAAGAATCACTATCAGACGATAAAGAGGAACCACCCTGTGATATTCAGGTGGCTGCTCTTTATCATGTAGTACAACTCCCTGCCGACAGCTCAACGCTGTCCACTAACTCACCGTGCTCTGCGACGATCCACAGAAAAGGAAAAGCCCCTCTCGCGGGTTGACGTGACATCTCTTTTGGTGGGACTGATTGCTGGTGGAGTGGCCATTGTTATTGTTGGCCTCCTGATCTGGTACTTCTGTCATGGAAAATGCAAGAACAACTTCAGCCGTGCAAAGTGAGTTAGAGGGTCTTTACTACTATTAACGGACACTACATTATTCCTGCACATTCTCATTGTAGTACCACCTTTTATCTACAGTACCCCCAAGGCTATAGACACTAGTGCAAGTCCTTTGCACTATAAACCCAGGTACTTGAACAAACTAATAACATCTATAATAAAACAAATGAGATTTCAGAGTTTGGACATTTTCATATTATGACATTGGATATTTCGTTATTATGCTGACAACTGCAACTCAGAATTACATTATTACAGTATAATTAGATGCTGCACTTGTTCAGTATATATTGTTGTCACATGTTTAGGGCCGCAAATAACACTTATTTTAATATCAATTAATCTGCACATTATTGTTTTGTGTGTTAAATAGTCGAAAATGCCTGTCACCATTTCCCACAGCCTAAGTTGACTTGCTTGTATTGTCTGACACAACTGAAAAAAATGTCAGTTTAACATCACACATGACAAAAAAAATACTCCCATTTGAGAAGCTGGAACCAGTGACTGTCTAATATTTTTGCCTGAGAATTGACTGGAATGATTAGTCATTGATTACAATAGTTGTCAGTTAATGTTCTGGGAATCAGCTAATCGATTAATTGTTTAAGCTCTACACCTGTTCTAACAATATCTTACTGGTTCTTGTCACCCCACGTATGGTGCATGTAGCACTAGGAAACCTACAGATGCAGTTTGTAGTGCGCAGTTGTATAACAAGAATAAAGTTGGCTTTTCCCTTAACTTCAATACCCGAAAGCATTAAGTAGTTCACAAATGAATGAGGCCACATATGAATGATATTTATGTCTACCCTCTTCTCACAGTTCCATCCAGGTGCGACAGAGGAGGAGTAATGCTTCTCTTATAATGCGACGGCTAGAGGAGGTGTCCTTACAACCTGTGCTTCCAGCTGCTTCCCAACCCCCTATGGATGAAATCGACCCCCCGGGGCTGCCTTCCTATGAGCAGGCGATCGCTAAAGGTGGACAGCATGACGCTCCACCTCCTCCCTATCCTGGGTATTTGCATATGCATTTGTATTTGTGGCTCACATTTCATGTTTTATTTCGTTCACAAACACAATCCATAATGCATGCACAGACAGGTTATTCGCGCATATTTTTTATAACATCTTTTCTTATTTTTGGTTTTAGCTCACGATCTGGAAGTATTCGGCGGTAGTATCTTCAGGACAACACACCTGCATGTCTGTCGACATTAAGCAGTTAATTTACAACTAACATTCACACTGTGAATCACAAGATTTAACATTTAAAAAAAGTACCTCATACCTAAAGCTATCTTTTTCCATTCATACATTTGTAATCTTCCTGCTCTGTTGGTCTACCTTTTTGCTTAGCAGTATCTTTTTTTGTTTGTTTGTTTTGCGTTAGCCTCTACTACATCTTTTCACAGACGTGGTTGTGCTTGCAATATAACTGAATAAGCATTATCATATATTGTATCCAGTTTGCTGCTTTTTGTCAAATTAACATGAAGAAGTAATAATGTATCATGAGAGGACATCAAAGCTTTAAAGTTGCTAGAATATTTAAATCCTTAAGGAGCAGCATGTATATAAAGGCTGAGAGCAAGATTAGGATTATGTTTCATTACATGATAAGTATTAATTGCAATTGAAGAGAGACAGACTGATTTGTTTAGTCATATGGCTTCCTGTCTCCTTCGGCAGGAAAATGAGTGACGGTAAAACGGCTTTAAATGACATGATGATTTATATTGCCACAACGAAAATGTTTTTAAGGATCATACAAGTGGTTTTGAAGTTTTGGTATACCAGTTTGCTTTGTTGAAAGTCACTTTGTACTTTTAGCTGTATATTTTACCTCTTTTAATTTGGAAAAAAAATGAAATTTTCTTGTTGCTTTGTAAAGTTCTAGTGTGTCTGGAAATGTAGGTTTGAGTCACCAATTAATGAGAATGCTCCTCAAATATCTGAAGTCATTTTCACTTTCACTATATACACTGGTTCATTATTGTGTACTATTATGGGGGCGGAAACTCTTCAAAGGCAGTTTTACAACATTTTACATTCACAGAAGAACATTTTATAATTATAAAAGAGAATTATAGCTGTGATGAATATGACTAGTGAAGAATATTTCAACAGTTTAAATGAATATTATACAAGCCTGTTGGTGTCTCATTCTGATTAGATGATGCAGAAATACAAGAGTTAAGAAATGTCCCTGTAAATGACCATTACCAATGTTTCATCGTGACATTGTGAGAATTTATCAATGGCTAGTTTTGTTGAAGTTGATCGTAGGCATGGCTACTTGAAATGAAAATCTTTTATGTTTTAAATAAAATGGATACGTTAATTATTTTTTGTCTCGTCTTTCAACTGTGTGGGATGTTGTGTATGCGTGCCCGGAAGATGGCTCGGCATCCATAACTAAGATGAAAATGATATATTCCACTCAGAACATATCTGTTGCACTTTATGTAAAACATTCAAAGTTTTAGTTAAAACAATGTGAATTGGCTGCAGATAGTTGTGTTGAGGACTCCACATAAAGTGACTCTTTTAAATAAAAAATACAGAGAACCAATTGTTCTTTCTTCTTTGATTAAATACACGTTGTACACTAGTACACATAACTAGTACACATTAATTGTACCATAAATCAAAAACACAAAGTACACATAATAAGGTTTTCAGGAGAAAAGTCAACAGCTCCAGGCCAGGGAGTGATTACATTTCATTTTAAATAAAATACAAGTACTTATTCTATAATATTCTATTTTCATGGCCTTTGAATGTATAGAAAAATCAAGTCAGTGTACTGTTTGACCTCAGTGAATACCAAGAAGGTGGGCTTAGTATCTGTAAATCTGTTGTAATTATGTGAAATGTAGCCAATAAAATAAAAAAAATAGAATTTACAGCTGAGAACTCAAATGTATGTTATTTGTGTAAATGTTTAAATGTTAAGATGTTCCTCAATTTATTATTATTTAATTTACTGGGTGTTAAATTACTATTTGAGATCTGTGCATTATTCAAATCATTTCAACACTTTATCCAAGCAGAGGCAGGCAATAACTAATCGCTTCATATGGGGATTAAGGGGTTCTATGACATTTTAGAAAAAGCTTTTGGTATCAAATAATATCAAGAATCATGCAGGTGGGAGACATTATAGGTGAACTTTTGGGTGGAAGGAAGGAAAACTACAGAACTTCCAACCAAAGTCTGCGGTGCATCCTGGGAAATAAACTAACATGGGTACGTGAAACCATGCAGGGTTTGCACGGCTCTCCATGACGGGGGATGAACAAAAAATAGCGAAATCAGTCAGAAGGCAAGAGGCGGACTTTTAACCAGGATATAGCACAGCTTCACGCCGGATTTGCGGACTGTGCAGTGCTCTGACCGGGCTGCTCGTTCTGGTCGGTCGGTCCCGGGCTGCTACGATGTGTGTCCGCTGCTCCACGAAGCTCCGTCGGGGAAGTGAATCTTTCACCGGATGATGGACAGGAACTACCCGACCTCCAGCTTTGCGGACGCGCTGGCTCCACCAGCACAGACCGTAGCTTCTTGGGCCTATGACCGCAGCACAGCTAGTGTCAAGCCAAGGTAAAAGATGAAATAGAGGGAACCTTCCGAAGGAAATTTCGGTGATGGAGGGCCTAGCTTTGCTCTTGGAGAAAAGTGCAGAGGTGCCTGTTGTTATCGGGAACATTGGAGGATTTGGAGATATTTCAGAATTTGATCGGAGTTGTAAAGGCTTTGACTTATCAGCGGTGTCTTAGCCGTATGTTTCTATCTCCCACCTTGCTAGCTTTCGCTAGCATACTGTCTCAGCATGGCCATGTACAGAGTTAGTACAAACTAGAGAATAATTTATTTTATGTTTGTAATAAGCTGACCAGCTAGGCATCTTAAAATGGCATTTTATTGACCTGTTTTCTTGATCCACAGGTGCTCGCCAAAGCCAAAACAAGATAGATAACTAGCTACCTTTGCTAGTCATGTCAGATATGGCACTTGAAATGAGTGGTAACGTTACATAGCTTGGTGTTGTTGACTTACCTAAGAGCTAAGAGGCGACGTGTCGAAGTCCGTATATATTTGTACCATTATTTTAGTAGTCATGAGAGGTCCGTTGCTGTCTTTGACATTATTATAACTTTATATTTCATAAAATAAAAAGTAAATAAAGCCACAAAAGCTGCGGAAGTTGTAGAGCTCTAACTTAATCAAATGTAAGACTATTGTATATTGTTCTACTACATATTGTAATAGTGTAGTACCTGCTACAAATAAGTCACACACCTTCCTACAGAAACAAGAGAAAGGCCGGAGCAGATAAAGTAAGATGATCCACAAAATTAGTCAACAGAAATGATTACTGGTCAACACACAAGTGTGAATTGAATGACAATATTCAAAGCAGTCAGCAACCAGTTGATTGTAACGATGAATAAAGTAAAATACACCATGGATGTGCTGGTTACAGGTTCAGAAATTTTAACACTATCAGTTTTCCTTGTGTCATATCAGTATGACCCAAATAGCATGGGTTTGTGTTGCTGTGGATTAGGCTCAAAAATAGGCACTTATAATCTGACACAAACATTTGCTATTATTTCTTTTGACATTTTATAGATCAAAAACCATCAGCAAATCTAAGTGAAAAGATTATTCCGAACATCATTTGCTATTGTTTTGCTAGAGAAGCTAACTGATCAACTGATATACAATAAATTGACCGTGGCTATATGTTAAGTAATAGTAAAATAGCAGAGAAGAGTTGCATAACAGAAGATTGCTGGTGGGTGTGTCTGTTGAAGGGACCAGAAAAAGAGCCAGATGACTCTTTCACCTCAGTGTTCTTCCACAGATGTTTAGCTCCTGGCAACAAAAGGAACACTTTGGATCAGGCTGGCTGCATCTGATTACCTCTGGTTTTATTTCTGTTTCCTCTCAAGAGATTATAAAGTCATATGTCAGATATAAAACTTTTCTCCCCCCCCCTAATTGGCACAGGCAAACATCATCATAGTACATCCCACCTAGTACAGCAACAGCGTTGACCACAGTTTTAACAAACATTCCGATTTTTATAACTAAGAACTGTGGACTAACTATAGTTGGTTACTTTCTTGGGTGGTTGGTATAGAAAACAAACTAATATGCCACGTGTTATTCATATTTGTGGTAGCCTAAAAAGTGTGCTATGTAATAATTTACCCCTCTTTTTGTTTCTTTCTTCGGCGATAGACGACTAGCAGTGTTAGCTCTTGCAACATTAGTAAAACAATTCAAGAAATACTTGATGCTTGAGACGATGAGAGCTTTCATGTATGTGTTTGTGTGTTGATGCAGTTCCAGTTATGGTGCAGCACACCTTGATGCAGAGCTCCTCCAGCGGCAAAGCTACGCTTCCACCCACCAGCTTCCCACCTACACTACGTCACACCTTCCTGCTGCAGCAGGTGAGTTATGAATACTATAAACATTGTTTTTGAAGGGTCAGTTCACTTAAATGACAATAGACTTCCTTTTACTTACCCGTAGTAGCATCTAGTCATGCAGATTTTGCATGCAGGTTTTATATGTTTTTATAATTTTTTTTTTTTAAGATATCCCCCTGCGATGCATGTGCCACCAGTGAAAATGGTGGACATAAATGGAATTAAATTTGTCGTCTGAAATTATTTTTAAAAACTCAATTGCAATGTGTCTGGATAACACATGCTTTGCTGTAGACAGTTTTAATTGGGGCGATTTCTTCAGTAGAAACTACTTCCACCCAAATTACATTTTTGTAATGCATTTTTGACCTCCGCAAACTAAATTATTTTCACCTTAATTGTATTAGAGTTGTCAGAAATGTCAGAAGCAGAACAAAACAGGATTTTTGCAATTTGGGTGAACTAACCCTTTTAAGGCTCTTATTTATTTGGCACATGTGATTGTCTTTACTTCGTTGCCCATTTCTGTGGTCTTTTGACTGTCAGGAGGAGCACTCGACTCGAGCAGTAATACTTCTGAGACCTCAATCATGAGCTTCCTGTCAGCCATGGAGTCTAGAAGCCTTCAGGCTGGTCCTGTTAGTGCCTCACTGCTTCCTCCTTTTAGACCCCCATCCTGGCTTGCTGGTGAGAACACATCCACTCATTCACTGCTTTACATTACACACCACCTACTGTGGTTTAGCCAAATATTCTCATTCTTTTATTATATATGTATGCTTCTTATTTTATTTAACGTAACCTGAATGACCTACAAGAGGAACTACTTTTATATGTGACACTGAGTTGTGAACATATTACCCCCTGTTTTTGTTTAAAAAAAGCTACATTTATATATTGTGTTTGTGTATTTGCGAGAAACTTATTCAGTGATTCAGTGAAATAAATGATTTAATATACAACCCAAAGCCCAAAATACTGTTGTGTACCAGGTCATTTTACACATTTCACATTTACAGAGACAAAGTCATGATTAAAAGGACAAAAAGAAAAAGCAATAGTTAAAACTATATAATCATTACTCAAACAAAAGTAAATGAAAATATATACAAAAGCAGTTTTAAAGATAAAATGTAGAACTTAAAAGCTACAGTGCAGATGATCAGCTTCCTGAATTAAAGGCCGTAGTAAACAGTAATGTTTTCAGCCCTGATTTAAAAGAGTTTACTGATGTGGCAGACCTTAGGCTTTCTGTTAGTTTATTCCACATAACTGGGGCATAGAAACTAAACGCTGCTTCCCCCTGTTTAGTTCTAACACGAGGAACAGTGAGAAGGCCACATCCACATGATCTTAAAGGCCTGGTAGGTTCATAACACTGAGGTAGATCTAAAATGTATTTTGGGCCTAAATAATTTAGTGCTTTGTAAACCAATAGTAGTATTTTGAAGTCTATTCTTTGGGAAACTGGAAGCCAGTGCAGAAGTGCACAAGTGCCACTATGATAAAGTTACTATGTAGCTCCTTTAGTATTGTTTATCCTTGTTAATAAAAGTTGATAGAAAGCCTGATTAAAAGGGCAGATGTCTATGTATTGTTACAAAAACTATATTCCATAAAAGGAATATATCCTTGGTGTACCTAATATTTTGGTTTGTGTGCTCCACAAACTATTTGACTGGGAACAACAATTGCCAAAAATCTAAAATCTTAGACTTCCTTACCCCTATTAATTATATTTTATATTATATAAAATTTTGTGCTATGCAGTATGTGGAGTATATCCATAGTAACCACAGAAGTTTTGTTACTGCTGTCTCAAATTAAAGCACATGCAGGACATGGCAAAGAAGTGGTTTTATGCACATTAGCGGTAAGTCATAAATGAACGGAGCGGAAAATAAAACTGCATTTAATGGAAAATAGTCTGTGTTTTGATGATCCCCAATCTGCTTACTGCTTAACTACTGTAGTACTGTAGTCTTTGGTGATGCAGAATGACAAAGCTGTGGACATTGTAGAAGTGACGTTTTTGAAGTAATGTAATATGTGACAGACATGCTTACACACGTATATATGACAGGGAAAGTGCCAGTGTTCATATGACATGATGAGCGACCCAGAGAAACAATTTACACCAGAGCCCATCAGTGTCATGTTACACCACCAATCATATGTCATTGTCACAAATGCACCACAGGATTGTGTAGAACATGTACTTCTTTCATATACACAATCCAAACCCCCCACTAATCATAAATCATAGGCCCGTCTGGGAGCAATGATTGATATCATCACAGTGAATAAAAGGCAGAATCAGCCTCGTCTCTCTATTCCTCACAACCCCTGCACCTCTTCCTGCTGTGCTCACACTGCCAATCCTATGAAGCTACATAGTAGACAGCAGGAGGGAGTGTGTGTGTTTGTGTATGTGTTTGCAATTGTGAATTTCTTTGTGTATGTCAGTGGGAGTAATGAAGCAGAGGATGAGGTTGACATGAAGTCTATCAGAAGGTGTCAGTTTGGGTTAATCCTGATGTTATCCTGTCTGTATACACTATGCAACACACACACACACACACACACACACACACATCCCTCCTACACACACACTCACATCTCATAAGTTTGACATGAGAGTAATTGAGGAGGCCATTGTCAATTAACACTATTTCACTATCTCCCTGAGAGCAGCTAACCTGTCACTGCTTCCATCAGTACAACTACAACAGAGTTAATCACCATTCCAGTGGCATGCTAAGTTTATTTTGTTCTCTCAGGAAATGGGTCGCCAAGGTCTTTAAGTGGCTGTCAGTGATATGTGGCATTTTAGTAGTTTTAAATACAATGTGCTCCCAGTGTCAAGAGATTTGGAAAATTGTAAGGTACGTCATTCATCTCAGAAACAGCTGGTAAAATTGCTTATTACAGTGGTAACATGCTGTGTGATCCTTTATTATGGTTTGGGTCAACACTCTTCTCAATTTCTAATATCCAAATATAATTTTCTGGTTTTAAAAGAGAATGCTGGCATTATTTTATATTTTCTTACTGTCAGCTAAATCAAGGAAAACACAAAAAACAACAATATTCAGGCAGATCAAGTTTGTACAACATATTATCTGACCAAGTCGAAGGGTAAAAGTGATTACAGCTGTTGTGACAGAGGGGTGAAAAACTGTCCGTCATAGAGAGGGGCAAGATACGATAATATATATATTTTTTAAATGGGGATGACAATGCGTATTTTCAGACAGTCTCTCCTGGAAGGCATTCGCAGTGTTGTACACACAAAAGGTGAAATAGTGAAGAACGAAAAAAAGAACTTGAAAGAGAACCCTGCTTTCTTTCTCACCTCCAAAACTTTGAGACTTCCCTGCCATGTCTGCCACAGTCAGCTCCGGAGCTTGTTTGTTCCTACTGAAGCCGGACATCTTTCAAAACTGGTCACAAGTATAAAGTTTCACATTGTAAATAAGTTTAGTTATTTCCTAAAACATGTGGGCAAAACATGTTTAGGCAAACTCTACTCATGCAGGAATAAATAATGCATGTGGTGAGAATACATTTGCACTAGTAAGTATATATGGCATCGAGCTGTGTGGGAATGACAAAAATGTACTAGTGCCTGTGTTCATCATAATGAAGGATCATGCTACCCAGTGCAACAGTGTGGCTCATTTATGTGTTGTTAACTCTAATTTATGCGTTTTTACAAAGACACAAATCACAGTCACTTGCTTGTGCGCACTGTGTGAAGTGTTTTACAGTTGCGCATGGATAGACAGATGTGGCATTTTTGTAGAAGTTCATCATCTGATGGGGTTCTGTTTCTGACTTTCAATGCATCCATCAGCTTTTGGAAGTTATGGAACCTGTTTCCTTTTCTCCAGCTATGGCCCAACAGCTGAAGGCCATTGTTTTCCAGGAAAGTGTATCACTTGAGAGTTCTTCTGGCTTCCCAGGTTGGAAAGAAATGTATACTTTAAATGTTTGGGTTTCATGATGGTGCCCACTAGTTTTTCATTAATTTGACGGAATGCTACTCCAGCAATTAGTTGCTCAGCTGCAGCACATTAAACAGCATGTTAATGTACCTGCAAAATTAATGTCAGCTTTGCCTGGGCAGATGCTGCTGTGATTGTTACTCTTCAGTACCACTAACAACACACTGTCTGCCTGTGACTTGTAGCTACAGTGCAGGTTTGTTTATTTAGTTTCTGGTTCCCCACAGGGTAAGACCGGCACTCTGGCAGCCTGAGCCCCTCCATCCAGCTAAGATATTTAATAATACAAAACTATTAACAGTGCATTTAAAAAAACACTGACATTATTTTAGACTATTAAATTATTTTATGATGTGATTTTAGTTGGACTTTCAGAGTTGTTTTTAAACCACAAGGGATGTCTGTGACACAGAGGAATAAGATCAGGCTTTGCATACTCAGGAAATACTTGTAAATAGGATACATTCATTGTTGGTTTGGGCACTTAAAAATAAAAATAAAAAATGTCGTCAGCCTTCTCCTTCAAATTCAATCATGTTTACCCACCTCTCCCTCTGCAGAACATATCTGTTACAAAGTCCAGAAAAGTTCCTTCTTTTTCCTCTAAAATGTATCTAATTCCAATGGTCTCTTCCTCTCTCTGCCCTGCAGCTCTTCCCCATGCGGGTCGACATTTCCCAGCACTATTTGATGTATACCTGACCTTTTGATGTTGTCGCTGCATGTCCCGTAGCCCGAGGCCCAATTAAAACTAACAACCCCCGAGGCCCTCCAACTCTCCCTCGAACCCACGTCTCCCTCGAACCCAACTCTTTTTGTCTCACCCATTACTTTTCCTCTCTTATATACTTCCTCTTAACTCGTCCCCTCTTGCCCTCTTGCCACTGCAATCCTCTGCTCTTCCTCCTCATTCTACCCTCTCTCTTACTTATCCTTCATCTCTTTCCTCTTTTATTTTCTACCCATCCCCAATACGAGAATGGCTGCCTTGCTTTGTGGTGTCATCTTCTTTCTGTATTGTCACATGGCAATCTATCATTTATGGGCACACAGATTTTGCTTCCCCCCCCCATTTGAGTAATAGTTCTGCTGGAAACCTCAGAACTCCAATTTCAACATATTGCTCATTTCCTCACTTGATACATGGTCCTGTTTATAAGGAGGCAATATCCAGACCTCATTTATTCCATTTAAAGCACATTCTGTAATTTCAACAAGCGCAGATGCTGTAGAGTCCCCATCATATTCATTGTGATGACATATGAATCTAATTAATCAGTTTATGTAAGGGTGATTTTAGCTCCCTGCTTCTCTTGTTGATCAGCTGCCATCATTTTTTTTTGTGTGGAATGTCAAAACAAACATGATATTACATGCACACATACTGTATGCAGTATGACATTACAGTATGCACCGCAGCAGGAAAAGGATCCAAATGCAGACCAGCAGTTCGAGCAACAAAGGATTTATTTAACAGAGAAGACCAAAAACCAAAACAGCGAACTGTACAAACCAAAGTAGCTAATGGCAAGCAGCAGGCAGCGAACATACACAAGGCACGCAGACACCGACTGACACAGACAAGGGATTTCAAAATAAAACAGGAAACAAACCCAAAACCGCGACAGTATCAAAATTCAGTGGCGTGCCAAATAAGTTAAATCATATTTTCTTAAAATGCTGATAGAAAAAGTGATCATGCATTTTGTTTCTGTCAAAATGTCTTTGCTATTCCACATTAGTTGTATGTTAACATAACTTTTAGGAGACAGAATTGCTGTGCTGCATCTGCTGAAGCCTTGCTAAGCTAAGCTAGCAGTTCAGGTCTGAACCAACATGTGGACCCATTTCACCGTTTTCACTGTCATTGACAAAGACAAAGATGATTTGGGTCATGCAAGTTAAAAACAAAACAGTTGCATATGAATTCTGGATGACCATTGAGGCATTGAAACATCTGAAAATTACAAAAAAAAACGTCAGCCAAGTCCATTCACAGTCAGATAAAATCAGTTACATAGAATAAGTAAATAATTGATCAATATCAAATAAATATAAATTTTGAAATATTTACTTAATATATTATAATATAATATATATATAATAATATATTTTTTATATATAACGTCACACAAATCAAAATATGGCTAAATGCATTGCGCAACATCAGCAAATCCAAAGTTTTCATTTAGATTCTTGACCACCATGCGTTTTTGCTTACATAAGGGAGCGACTGAATATAAGATTATCTTCCACATTTCTGATTCTGGCCAGAGGAGGGCGACTGCTGACATTAAGCTGAGGCTCACAGAGTGTCAGGGCTTCCTCCGCCAGGTCCTGACCTGCTGTCCGCCTCTCTGTTTAATAATGCATGCAGACTGCTGACCTCCCTGACTCCTCCTGACAGCCATGACGCTGTATCTAGAAATCACTTGTACTTACACTCTACATGGTGAGAGAAGGTCAATGTATGTGGCAGCAGACATGTAAATGTGCAGATATACGGTCTTGTGCTGAAAAAGAGTGATTCAGACAGCGGCTTTATGCATAATGTAGGTTTGCAGTACAGTATGTTAGCCTTGCGTCTAAACATGCGACAGTACAGCAGTATCAGACAGAGCAACTTACCAAGTTTCAGACAGATTTTAAACATTAGCTGTCAACTGACAAAGCTGTTAAGCTTCAGACTGTCCCCATTTCTTTGTCTTTCTCCACATTTCTATCTCTCCTTGGGGAACGGTGTAAATCAAGGTGATTACAACATGGACACCTCCCACCACAAAGAATCTGTCAGACCTGAACAAGGCATTACTGCTTTTACATGTCTTATCCTAAAGATTACCATACTCATGTAGCTGAACATAGGCCATACTTCCCCTTCATTTTAACAGGATGTTTAAACATGCCTGCTCTGCAATTTAGACAGTGTGCATATGTAGAACACATCTACTTAAGGATATGGGACTTGATCCCCCGGGGGAATACTCTGTACAGTCCAAGGATTTTTGTAAAAGGCTGCTTTTAATTTTTTCCACAAATGAGTGCTTTAATATTATATAGAAGATTACACACCTAAAGACATCCTTATTTTTTTAAAACATCACCTTTTTGCAAAAATAAAAAGATCATTTTTGGGTTATGAAAGTAACGACAGCATTAAATCTATGCAAAGTTTGTGGCTGTGTGGCAATATGCAGAACACACAGTATTTAGATACCATATATCAATTTAGAAGTATCAGGCCAGCAGCGGTCCAGAAGTTCCTTAGCCTAAGTGTGGCTGCTCATGGGATTGTCAGCCACCCTATGGAGAGTTACGACACAGGCTCATTCATCTTGCCCTGCTGCACTGTGGGAAGATGCTTTGCAGCACCTATGGGTGATGGATGCCGAAAAACTCAAGGGCTGTCAGAAAAGAGAGGCGACAATCTGGGCTTTCTGGGGCCGTGTCACAGTGCACCTCCAGGTAGGATGGCAAGAGCAGAGGAAACGTGTTGTGAGGGTACGTGAAGGCTTTCCGCTCAAGGGCGATAAGGGGACATCAGCGCAGCACAGCACTTCCCTCATGTCTCGTCTTTACCATTTTCTACAAAGGATGCTACACCTCACCAGGTCTATTTAACAGCCGCATTCCAAAAACGAGTACTGTAACACATTGCCATCCTGCAAACACACACACAAGCCGATGCAGACACATACAGACACCTACCTGCATGAACAAGCACTTGCATGCATTCACACACATCAACACACCCAGCACAGAAACTGACTCTTTCACACACACACACAGCCTGCAGTTAGTTCTCTCTATGTGAGCCCTGATGAAGGGGAAGCAGAGTAGTTGGCAGTTCTTCATTGACATTCAGGATAGTGTGTGTGTGTGTGTGGGGGGGGTGAGCGTGGAGCCATTTAACTACAGACAACCCCTACACATTCACTGGTGGCCAGATTGACTTGGTATTCCTCATGGCACCACTCCTAAACCACTTACTCACATTAGCAATGCTAATGCAGGGAGGTGCAGGGAGATGGATTCATCATACACATACTCCCATCACCACCCCCTCACATACACACAAACACATGCAAGTCGTGAAACTTACTGTCATCTGCCCAATGAGAAGGTAAACAACTATGTGATTATTGGATTCTAGATTTTGCGAAGTTATAAGGTCGAGACAGGCTAGGAATGAAGGACAGGCCGTTGAACTCATACAATACAATGAAGATTCTAAGGGTGTCTCAGATGATTTGATACATATCTTCAAGTAGCACTGACAGCTGACATTTATTTAAGTGTTGACATTTTTAACAAGTGGATGGCTCAAAGTAGGTGTATGATCGGGGAACTTAGACAAGCTAGCAGGAGAAAGCACAGTCACAAAAGGAGGAGATCAGTTTTTGACAACTGACTGATTTTACACAGAATTTGGTTTGAAGCAATAGTTTATACTGAAATAATGCAGCCATATCTCTCATTCTTGTTAAGGTTTCTCAGTGTTTATCAATTGACCTTGTGCCCAGTGGTGTGTACGTTAGATATATTTTTTGTTTGTATGGGTTGTGCAGCACATTACGTACCTCTTTGGAAAAGTCCCCCTCTTCATGTTTGAATGTTATACTGTAAGACACCACTGGTAATTTAGCACACATTAAGCGAGCATTTTTCATGATGCTTGGCAGATGAGCCCCTTTGAAACAAGATGTGAAATGTCACAAGCACACAGATGTCAGGGATGTGCAATTACTTTTGGGTCCTCCGCACACAGGAGAGTTGAATATTGCGCATTGATATTCAGCCAGAATAGTGACCTCTGTCATCTGTTGTCTAATTTCCCAGTATTTATCAAAACTCACAGCACTGTGGAGGCTTCCTACAGAGTATGGTATTATAATCGTGCCCAGCAGAAGTGGATGCAGAAACTCTCACTGTATTTGAGACATCAGTCCTAGCTTGGCCACTTTAACAAATCATTTGCCAAATTATTTTACTATCTAAATAATAGAAGAAATGTCCAAAGTCAAATACTTGAACAAATTCAGTCCCCTAATAGTTCTGCTGTAATGATTTCTTATTCCAAATTATAGTCATTTGCACGGTTCAGTAATGAGGTTTTATTCAAAATGATTCTAAATTGTGAGGTTCAGATTGTACTTTTCAATTGCAAGGCATTATTAGAAATGCCAAAAAAGCCAAAAGACTTAAAGCAAATGGTAATTACAGAACACGTGTTATTTTTGACCACAGCAGGATTATTACTATTCTTCTCAACCACAACTTTGGCCAGAATCTTTGCCTGTATTTTGACTTTTGCCAGGATTGTGTTGTTCGCTTCACATTAACATGTTCTCCAGGGGATTACATCAGAGACTGGTGTGCGAACATCACATTTACCTTATGCATCATGTACGACAAGTCCCATGCAATATCTTAAAATATCTAAAAATGCCAAATGTTGCTCTTCCTCCCTTCCTATCCTCGCATTGAAATCATGTAACCAGAATGTCTACCCTCATTTTCACATCCTTCCTTTTCTGTTACATTACTCCATGGCATCTTGCTGCTTTGAAATCCTGAGGTGGAAAAAAAAAACACCTTTGATGTTCCATTGCGAAACTTCAAAGCAGAGTGCTGCTGTAATTGACCTTGAAGTAATTAGGTAGTGAATTGTTGATCCTGACATCATTTGTTACAGTATGAAGCCCTGCTGGTTAATGTGAGCTCAGAGCTGTACTGCACGGCTGCAGTCACATGGGCTCAGTCATTAAGGGTCAGAGAGACAAATACTCTGTACACATGTAAACTCAAAGGCACATACATACAGTAGGGACATAAAGATGTGTGTACTTATATATAGAATCAGCAAAGCGCGTCTGAGTTTGTGTGTGTGTGTGTGTGTGTGTGTGTGTGTGTGTGTGTGTGTGTGTGCACGGTGCTCTGAAAGTGCTGCTCCTATTGAAGAGGCCTCAGTGTCACTAACGAACCTTCAGGCACATTGACAGGAATGAGGGCCAAAGATATTGTGTGTGTTTGTGGGTGGGTGGCTCATGAGTGGCCGCAAGTAGCAAACAGGTTTGTGAGTGCATATGTTTGTGTATGTGTGTGTGTGTGTGTGTGTGTGTGTGTGTGTGTGTGTGTGTGTGAGCAATATCTTGTGTGGCCAGTGGGGCTGAGGAGGCTGCAAGCCGGCGATAGCACTGGCCTCTGTTGTGCTCCAGCTAATCTACTGAACTGCAAGGCACGGAGTGGGGGGTGGGGGGTGGTTGGGTCAAGGAGAGGCCTTGTCTTCTCAGGGAGCTCGGCCCAGCAATCTACAACACACTCCCTGGCTTTGTGCATTCCTCATCGTATTCCTCCACCAATGTGGAACAAAACGCAGGTGATATGATCCCAGGAAGCCAGGCCTGTTGTATGCCACTTTAGATAATGCAGTTAGGAAAAGTCAGAGCTGTGTGCAGTCAGAGGGGTAAGTGTTGCATTATGAGTCTCTTTTTTAATATGTTTTTAATATTAGTGTAAGCGATTAAGGGTCTTATTTTTCCTGCCATACTATGTCTCTTGATTTTTGTTTGTGCAATGCAATCCAAAAGCAGAAAAGTTGAATCTGGGGGTTTGGTTTTAGCTGGATTAAGCTATTGCACTGGCAATTCCTTTGTGATTAGGGGGTAAACAATACAAGCCCCACAGTTGCTTTTTAAAAAATGTGGGACTGATTAGACAAATGAAATGTACAATGTGTTCCTTTTTAAATTCAAGCTTGTCATAATGCCCAAGGCTTAAAACTAACCATCCCACTTCTCAAATATTGGTAATGATTATTATGCTCTGAATCCATCAAATTCCTGAACAAATACCCTGGCCAGTATTGCACCGTTGAATGTCTTAATTTATTCTCCGGAGTAGAAAAATGCTTAATTCTATCTATTTAACACAAAACTATCCTTGATTCTTCAACGGCTCCCTGAAAAGAAGTGGCATCTGCCATAGTAGCTGCAGCGAAGCATTCAGGCTCAAACAACCATCATTAAGCCAAGGTTGAAATCAGTCAAGGGCCTCTTCTACTGCCCACTCCCTGCTATGTCTGCTGTGCCCCACAGGAGTAGAGTTCAGTGATTAAAATGTATGTAATTACTTCACCGGTGTGCACACAGCCGCATGTCTGCATGAGGGTGTGTGTGTTCTGGAATGTGTGTGCGTACACGTGTAGGTGTGTGCATGTGTGTGTGTCCATGGTAGTGTTGTTAGCAAAAGGACACCTTCAATGTAGCCCCCGTGGGGAGAGAGTTGTGTAAGTGCTCCCTGCGTGAAAAGTGTGGGATAATTTGACTCAAGGCATTGGCTCCCAGAGAGGTGTGTAAGCAGTTTGTCAGTAGCCAAGTATCTGCAAAGCCTTTGTGTGTGTGTTGTGTGTGTGTGTGTGCTCACATATGCATGGCTTCTATAGGCATTCATGTATGCATTCAGAAGAAACAGAGCACACTTAGTTGTCACTTTAACTTGCTATTGTGCCTAACCAAATAGACGTTTTTTGTCCTTTCATTTTCAGTTCTTTAGCCATTTAAGAAGTTAAACTCAATAGAAAAGTCACTACTTCTGTGGTACCAAGCCCATTTCTGAAATGGTCTCAAGTTATTGCACTGAATGTCCTTAAGATTGTTCTTCGCTGAAGCCTCCTAGAGAGCTGACAAAGTGGCAAGAGACAGACAAAGCGGGCCTTGATTGAAGCAGCAGAGCTAACTCAAACACAAACACGTTGTGATCGAAAGGTATTGTGTCAAAATCGCTCGTTTGTGTCAGAGTGCATTAAGATGGTTGTTGGCGCACAGCTTGGTTCTTTTGTCTGCTAAAATTACCCATCAGCTGTCTGTGTGTGTGTGTATGTGTGTTTGCACAGATGAGGCGGGCTCGGTGCAACATAGTTATAGATTAACACGAGCTGTGTGTCAGTACAGTGTGACTCTGTACCTGCCTATTATTGTTTTATACCTGCTGCGTTTCATCTTCTGGTGCTTGTACGTGTGCATGGGACTCGTGTGTGTTTCTTGTCAAGAAAGAAAAGTTGTCCACAATGTTTGACTGTAAAGCTGAAGAGCAGCAGCTGCCACATATTATACATTTCATTGTGGGATGAAACGAGATTAAAACACTTTCTGCGGCTGCTGAACTGTGGAGGAGATTGCTATTTTGGGAATTTATGTATATCTTAAGGCAAGTCGTGAACATGATATGTGAAATTGGGATTTTAAGTGCATATGGTTTCATATGAGATCTTCCTTCAATACATTTGTATGCTTACATACAACGTACATACAACTTGCAGTGTTTTGTTTTCAATGACATTGCAGGGATATTTTCAATCATATTCCTCCTGCCTCTCTTTACTGTTCCACACAAATAGACACACACACACACACACACACACACACACTATACATATACAGTCTCACTCACCTGCTCCACATGTGTACCCAGGGACTACATTACCATGCAGAGGCAAAGACACTAATGGACTCACACAGAGACTTGCCTATAAATAAATAGAATACATGATTTTTACAGCAGGAATGCAAGCATACAATACATTTCTGTGTGTCTTTGTTTATATATACACACACAATCACTGAGAGTGACAGGTGTCCCGTTTGTGGAAGTTAAAGCTTTTGTAAACAAAGATGTTTGTTCTATATTTGGATCTGCACCGGTCCTGACATAGGATTGTCTGTCTCTGTTTTGTTCCTATATTCCTCGTTCTTTTGCCGTCTGTCTCTCCCTAAGGTTGACTGCCATAAATTGAGAGCTGCAGGATGAGGGGTGGAGGGGGGTAAGAACGTACGGTTCGAGCATGAGGGACATAATAATGATGATGATGATGGTCATGACTGTCATGATCAGGATGGTAGCCCTCCGGTTAGTCCAATTAAATTAAAGGCAAGGTCCACTTAGTGAAGAATATATATTGATGGAGATGAAAAGATGAAGAGGGAAGGAGGACTTTAAATAGCAAAAGTTTTATTCCCACCGCTCCTGTACATATCTCTGAAGTCCAGTGAGGGTGAAAGTGATAATGTACATGATGAACTTTTTCCACAAATGCTATAAGGTTGAAACTTTGGCTTGATTAGGCAGGAAAGTGTAAAAAAAAATGCTTTAACAGTTATAGCGGTAAACTGGCCGGTGCTGTACCAGGTCTGGGATTTATGATCCATAACCATAATTAAAAAAAGTAGAATAAAGAATAACGGCACGATATAGATATAAAGACAACGCTTAACAGTCTTAATGCAATGGACAGTTTACAGTAAGAAAACGTCCAATTGTATTAAATAAAGCAGATAAAACACACAATGTGCTACAATACTAATAAAGCAGATACAATCCACATTGTGCTACAGGACTAAGCCTGTTCAATATTAATCCAAGTGTGGGCATGCATCACAAATAATCCTGCCACTGAGTCTGGAGAAATGAGATCTCAAATAACATATTCAAGACATATTAATACATTTTTAAGGTCTTAAATTGTAATTTCAGCTGTGATTTCAATGTCAGATCAGGGCACAGAAACTAGAGTGGTAAACTATAATAGGCTAGAGCGAGTGGAAATCAGAGGATTTGGATGATAGGAAAGATAGGTGAGTAAGAAATCTGTGTGGGGGGGGGGGAAGGCAGTTGAAAGGAGGAGCGGTGTGTGTATGTGTGTGCAGCTGTGTGTGTGTGTGTGTGTGTGTGTGTGTGTGTGTGTGAGTTCATGTGAAGGATGCAAGTCTACGCCAAGGGGTCATAGACCCAGACACCGGGGGGATTAACGTCTAACCACCTACCAGGAGAGAGCCTGCAGAGATGGATATCAGAGAGAGAGAGAGAGAAAGGTAGAGTGTGTGTGTGAGAGAAAGGGGAACAGAACAAGGGAGGATGGATGTTTTTTAAAAGAGAAGGGAAAGCATAAGGCAAGATAGTGTATTGTAGTGTGAGTACTGAAATAGATAACACACTAAAAGTCCAGAAACAAAACGTACACATGTTTTGCATAGTTGAATATGTAATTACACATAACAGAGAGACAGTATGTATACACATGTTGTATTGGGATCTTATGTGGGCCATCTCAGGCACAGGTACAAGACATCAAAGCCACAACATTATCCCTATTATCCCTGTGTTGTTCCTCTCCCCTCCCTTTGCTCTCTCTCTTCCCACACCTCTGCTGCTTCAGCCTGAAGAAACTGACATCCCAAAGATCCACACGGGCTTCTTTTAACACATTCATATTGTAACGAGGCTGCAGATTAGAATAGGAAGAAGGTGGTTTAATGCAAAGCCTGCCGGAGAGTAATGCACTCAATCAAGAAGATTTGTGTTAACCTCAGGAAACCTCAGAGCTATTGTTTTAATTACTATTTTCAGTCAACCTGTCATTATCAGCCTTTATCAGTTCCCATCCAAACCCTTTTATTTCTGTTCTCGTCTTCATCACAGTCTTTGCAATGTTACAGGAGAGAGGATGTAATGCCTTGCAAATGGCTGATTTTGCAGGGCATGTGAACTTGTGGCATGCTGGTCAGTAAACCATCATTATCCTTCTCATGATTAACTCACCCGTGTTTTCACTCTGATACGGTGTCTTCAAGCACTCACCACGTCTGTGATGAGCCTTCCTCCCTGCCTCCTCCTCCTCCTCCGTCTCACTTTAACCTCATCGCTGCTTCCTCTCCACTTTTTTTCCCTCCCTGATTCCTACATCTCCTCGCTGTCCGTCATTCGCCCTCATCATTATAATGTTCACCGCTTGGCGTGAGGGAAACGGGGGGAACATTTAACCAATGACCGACAGCAATTAGAGCCGCTGACCTGCTGAGTTAGTGTGAGGCTCTGCCCTTGACCAGCTCTGACCACACTGTGAACTGCATTCTACCGTGGTTACGTTAGACTCATATGTAAATCCTGTGGATCAAGGTGAATTTTTGAAGACTTTTTCACCCCCTCCTCATTGAGTGTGTACACACTAAAGGAAGTATACACACATACATTTACGCGTGCAGACGCTCAGCGAAAGTTGCACAGCGTGCATTAGCAAGCCTGACAAAGCTCATTTAGGTTTGCTGGTGATGAAAGGAGTACAAAGCCCCGTCCCACTGAGCTTTATAAAAACGTTGTGACAATGCAGAGTGATCCATTTAGGAGGTGCATAGTGCCCCTCAGGGTGGCAGGCTTCTCTGGTGGCTCTCATTGCTATTGTATATGTGAGCAGTGCACAAAATGCTCCAGCCATGACCCTCCATGTTCCTCAAGACATGCATGGAGGACACCACACCGTGCTGATGAAGCGGTGCAGCTAGAGATAGACGGCAAAGGTGGCCCTGTTTGGGATGCTTGCATTGCCGTTGTGTAAGTATGCATTTGCGTGTGTGTATGTGAGTGAGAATGCTGCGTGTTTGTCTAATTAATTATGTCGTATTTCTTTGGGCCTAAGGAGGTTGCCACTTTCAGATAAAATATCCTCAAATAATACGGGCAATAATAAGTTCCTTTTTCTTTCTTTCCTTTGCTTAATATTTTTTTTCTATTTTATTTACTTGTTTCTTTTCTTTCTGTTTCTCTCTTTGTTTTCTTTTGCCTTATCTTTATTTTCTTTTGTTCTTCTTTTTCTGGGTCTCTGTTTATCTATTTATTTCTCAGATGTATCTCTATGAATGGGCAAGACTGTATAACGTGGGTGTGTATATGTGATCTTAAAGCATGCTAGTATGCAAGTATAGTCTGTCCATTGTTTGGGAAATTGACTTTTTTTGCAGAGGATAACCTGATAAGGTAAGCCAGTGAGCTTAGCTTAGCATAACAACTGGAAACAAGTGTGAACAGCTCTCCTTGCTCTTTCCATTTTTTTCAATCTGTACAAAATCCGAAGTGTATTCACTTGGTTCATGTACGGATTACTGTAATCAAACGAGGTCTATGTGTTTATTAGTGAGCTTCAGAGGTGCCTAGGTGGATTTTATTACCTGTAGACAAAGCCAGGTTAGAATTTTCCCTGTTTCTAGTCTTTATGCTAAGCTAAGTTATCTACCTTCTCATCTAACTTGCACCAAGAAACCAGAGTAAGCAAATTTTCCAAAATGTCAAACTATTCCTTTAAGTTGTTTTTGTTTCTGTTTTATCAAAAGCCCATGGAAATCCAAAGTCTTTGTCTCTTCCTTTCAGAGGACAGGAGAGTGAGATGTGTTCATCAAGGTGTCTGTGTGACACTTGTTGTGTGCCAGGAGGCACAGCGGTCACAGGGGGTGCAGGGGCACAGATGGCAGCGCAGGTGTGGAGATGCCACCACATCAAGCACAGTCATCAACCTCATCTAAACACACTCTGGTGTGCGTCCATTTCCACACACACCCACACACATTTTGCATCACAACAGATGACTCGCATCTATGACTTTAAAATCCTTTCTTTTCTGGTCGGTCTTGTCTTCCCTACACTGTAAAAAAAACATTTTTTAAACAGATTTTTACTGTACAAAAATACAGTTTTTTTCTGTGTTTTTCAAAAAACGTAATAAATGTTTAAACTACAAGAAAATCACATATTTTTAAAGATCTGTCAAAAAACAGTACAAATCTGTTTTTTTACATTATGAGAATCCATCGTTTAATAACATGACTTGCATTTTATTTAATGGTTTAGATTGTCAATTTAATAGTTATCACTATAAAAAAAAAACAGACCTAAAAAATTCTACAACTTTTTCCTGTTTTTAAAAAAACACAAAAATACTGTTTTTTTTTTACGGAAAATATACATATGTTAACATACATTTACAAATAAAATCCATTTAACAGAACACTTCTTCACACAGGTCTTGTCCTTTCAGTTAAGTTTAATTACTTATTATTTCAATTAAGTTACTTTTAATGCATTTTATTTCCTTGTTTCCTACTGTGTTGTGTTTTGCTCTTCAAATAATACACTTTTACATAATGTTTTGGGTAATATTATATATTTCGCAGAATTAAACTTTATTTTTAACCTCCAAAAAATGAAGCCAGTAAACTGTTCTGTGTGGTGATTGGACAAAAGCGTTGCATGGACAGCCAATGAATGCTCAGGAATCACTTTTTCGAA
>JAVQJL010051659.1:0-12970 GCA_036024295.1 Nannoperca obscura
GTCTTTGTGTGTGTGGAAGTTGGTCTCGACCGGCTCCATGTGATTGAGTGCCCTGAGATAACTTTGTTATGATATGGCGCTATATAAATAAAATTGAATTGAATTGAATTGAAAGACAACTGGAATACAACAAAGTAAGCCTGTGAGATAGGAGACCTGGAGCAACGCACTGACCAAGCCACAGGACCAAATCTCTGCCAGCCGAGGAAGAAACCAGCGTTGAGAGGACACCATCTGAACAGCATTGTGGTACTCATACGCTATGGTTTGTCCTTGATCTACGATGGCTATTTAGTTCATCTGTATAAGCCCCTTGATCACAGTAACTTGATCTATTTTGTGAAAAACCCAATGAGGAAATTCATCTTATTGACCTTTACCCTCCTCAAGTAAGTTAGAGAATAGCATTATCCACAAAGTTGTTATTTGAGATGCAATTAGTGCACATACTGGGTTTCATGTCCAAGAGATTGTGCTCCTGAGTGAGTAGTGAAATAGACAAATGTAACAGACTCAGCCTAAATTTACCAACATGTGATTGGTGGATGGTGTTAATTTCCCCACACTGGTTCCTGTGCCTCCTGGCTCTCTCCATGTTGTCCCTGTCTCCTTTACCTCCCTGACCTTCCTTTCACCTTCTCTTCCTTACCCTCCCTTGTTATCTCCGATTTGGCAACTTGCGTCATATAAATCTTCACTTTCCAGAATAACAGTTTTCCACTTATAGTAGGTACCCACTCAGAATAGCACAAGGGGTAGTTAAATCACATCCTGGTAAGTTACTGCTTCTGCTATGGCTTTTTTTCACCTCAGTTGTTTTAGGAGATTGCTATTTTCAAAATCACATTACTCTATGACCCAAACTGCTTTTTGAAAGGTTTTGCAGTGAGGATGATATCAGTTTAAAGTTTACTAATAAGGTAAATCCTGCCATTAGTTTGAATTATGTAGCTTTATAAAATACCTTTTGGCAGGCTAAACATTTGTTGAACATGTTCTTAGACAACAGCATGCTTTGATAAGCGTATAGCTTTGCCCCACATCAAGTCTGTATAGCCCCTTAGTTCAACCATGTTTTGAGGATTGCATTCACACTAGGGGAAGAAGGCAACATTAAGTCTGTTAAAATGGCAACATGCTTGGAGAATCACTTTGATCTGAGTATAGTGTTGATGGATACTAGTGTGCCATAGTGCACAATATTATCCATATTAATATAGTATCCATATTATATACATTTTGGCTCCAACAACATTTTTGAAAAAAATTAAAAAAGGTAATGAATCCATTGGGAATTCCATGAAACAATTAGTAAAGGTTTCAAATTTGCAGTTGGCATTAAAATCTCAAGCCATGTCCAAAATCACGCCCTCATTTCCTCATTCACTTCTCCCTATGTAATAGAACTCAGTGGTTGATTCTATAGTGAGCTGTGGATTATAGAAACTTGTGAATCATTATAATTTAAATGACAGTCACTGATGGCTGTAGTGTAGAAGAATGGTCATTTGTTGTCTATAAAATCCAGAGCATTGCCGTGTACATGCCAAGGAGCTCTTTTACTACTTCTACTTCTTTTTGTTCCATTGTGGAACAAATGTAGTGAAAGAATCTCCCTAAACATAGTGCTGCAGGGAAAATGTATTTTTGTAGGGTAACCCGGGAGTTAGCATCGCTCTGGTTCCCTCCACTGAAAGCCAATGGAATGTTTTTTCATTGGATCTTGAATTATTACAGAAAATAAGCTCTGTGGCAAACAAAGGTTTTCGATAGTTCCACGTTTTGTTCAGCGAGATGATGAAATGAAATGAACACCACGTTTATGATTTCTGAAGTGTAAATACAATCAGCAGAAGTAAAGAGCTAACGTTAGGCTATAAACTAACTACACCACGGTCACATGACTTCAACAACACCACCTCTAAGCTTCCACCTTGTAATCTGATTGTGCACTTTCCTCTTCTACAAAAGCCTTTTGTGCAGTTTGAGTTAGAATCGTTCGCAGGAGTATGAACCCAGCAAGGCTGTAAAGGTGGACGAGTGAGTCGCAGAGTTTCTGTATGATGTCTCCGACCACCTCTGTAGTCTCATCTAGACACTTGTTAGCAACCGTCTTTTTAAGACACGGAAAAGCTTCAGAATTCATTCTGTCAATTCAGATATATTTTATGTCAGTAGAACAAAACGAGAAAATCTCTTAAGCTTGTATTAATCACAGACCTTATATTAAACATCTAACCAAAAACCCATTCAAGAAACTCACTGACTTCCAGACGAAGGAATCAGAAGTGCAAAAATGCAAACTCATTTCTGGGTGATGGATTTTTTTTAACTGATGGATTTTATCAGGTTTTATGTTGACGCTTTGGGTTGGATACTTAAAACGTTTGGCACCAAGCCTGCATTACAAACTGAAAATGTGGAGTTTGAAAGACATGGGCATTTACCAATCAGGATGGGTCTAAAAAAGATGCTATTGAGTTGTATTTTGGGAACTGTAGGTTCCAGTATGTGAAGCTTAACCCATACTAGGGACTAAAAGTCAGCATATCTCATCCTCTGCCACACAGATTAAGACCATTCTTATTTAAATCTGCCTCTCACTGGTCTCTCAATGTTATTAAAGTGTAATACTACATACTAAAAAAAGTGTAATACTAAATCGGAGTACCCTTTTAAGGTCTGCTGCATCAGAACTGGTTTGTACAATGTTTTGTCTGAACACATCTGAAGGCATGAGAGTTTATACCTGTTCTGAATGGCCACCTTCAAAGACAAAGGCAAAAAGCCTGCTGTCATAGATAGGGGTGAGATGCAACTGACTTTTGGACAGTCATGCTTCAAAGATAGTCATGGTGTTGCACTCCGTTGCACACATGGATCGTGATGGAAGTACTTGTGTGAAAAAATAGAGCATCTGTTTCAAAAAGTTATACAAATTTGAGTTTTAGAAGTTGTTAGACAATTAGTGTTGTTTTTGCTCCTTGCAACCTCATTCTAGTCTTATAATTCAGTCTAGAAAATCATCACCCTGAGTTATACCACCTCCTGATATGCATAATCCAGAGAATATACTTCTATATTGAATTATATAAGAGAACATCTCCTGACACTGAGCTGCCAGTGTTGCCAATGTTGAACTCATCTTTATCTTACATCTGATAAGTAGGAGTCTCTGTAATTAGACAAAAAACAACCCTCTCTCCTCTGCTTTGATCCTCTCACAGATGCTGTGGAGTGCTGCCACTCGTTGGACTTTATGAGGTACTGCAGAGTCAGCTGACTCTAGTGTAATTGTTGTTGTTACTTGCTTAAAAAAAAAGCAGTTTACGTTGGTGAGATTTCACGAGTCGCAGAAGAGCAGCAGCAGCGTTGTGCTGTATTTCCGCTGATAAAAGACAGTGATGGATGATTGTTAATGGTGACATAGTGCCAAACAAAGATAAATAAGTAGATGTGTGAATGCTTTCTGTTTTCTCTTGTTCTCTAAATTTGGAAATGTACAGTATGATCACACACACGCTGGCTGGTGAGAGATGGATCGGTCCGTCTGCTCCTGGTTTTCAACGATGAGTTCAATCCATCTTTATCTCATTCTGTTCCAGCCGGCAGACATTCACTCTCCTCATTCACATTTATGATCATGTAAAGATCTGTCATACAGACAGCACACGCATGCACACACACATACACACAACACATCCATCAGACAGACTTATAAACATCGGTGTGCAGAAAGGGAGGAATCGGGAACATGTGGCAGTAATAAAAGATCAAGATAATGCATACACAAAAACAACCCTGTCCCATAAAACACTCAAGGGGGGTGACACAAGGGGCACTGTTTAACTGCTTTGGGTGGTGTGTGACAGTTATGTGCTGCGGGTCACTGTCACATTATCATCATTGATGCATATATGATTAATTATACTAAGATATCACAAGAGATAAGATGTTATTGATGATGTTATAAGATGTTTGTCATCAAACGCAGTGTCAAGGTTTAACTGAGAAAACCATTAAAGGGCTTTAAAAAATAAAAGAGTATTAATGGTAGGCATTTAAAAGATAAATTTGCATTCTACTAGATGGGCAACACCTGGTAAATTAAAAAAGTTAACATGAGTTCCTGAAAAGGCCTTATTGGATAGCTTCCTTTATTCTTTAGCCAGAGGAAGTAATTGGAGCTGGGGTGAACCCATCCCAGTTTAAAGTTAAACAATCTCTAATGAAAAAAAAAAGATTAAATTAAAACACTGAGTAAAATCAGAATCAGGTTTATTGCCAAGCAGGTTTACACATACAAGGACTGTGCTTTGATATTTATTAACAATAAACATAGTATTTAGAGAATATCAAACAAGTACTGCAAGTCATGAAGCAAAAATAGTGTGCAGTGGACTGTTGCTAATGATTCAATCAAAATGAAAAGTAAAAAATTAAAATGTATGAGTGTATGTGAATCCTGCATTAAAGACCCTTTGCAGCAAAATTTTTCTCTCAGCTTGACTTTTCAGTCCTCGCCACATAGGGGTACTGTTGATCTACTTTGTTCAGATGTCGGATGACTGCATGCTGCAGAGGCACAATGCATCTTCATCAACATAATCGTCGAGGTCGTCAGCATCAGGACCATTATCATCATCAACATTAGCAGCTTCTTGCAGATTAGATTCTAAGAGAAGAAAACAAAATTACCCTTTACTGCTCCCCATGCTGCTTTATTTGTGTTTCCGGGAGTTTGGTAGCAGAAATACAGTTAGAACATTACAGCACACGACACTGACATCTTTATACTTCATTACTTTAATGTTGTGTTGATTACAAAAAGCTAATTCTTATACCTTTGATCCTTATATTTCTGGCAACTCTTTTATGACAAAAATGAAAAATATACTATATGATTGACACCCTATTATAGCCAGACCAGAAGCATGACTGGGTAAAACTGCATAGCACTGCAGTGATTTCTCCATCAGGGGAGAGAGGAGGAGAGAGAGGGGTTTTTATGGAGAAATTGGTTGATACTGTCATCTCCATTTAGGCCTGTAGGGTTTGAAGGGATGGGCAGACAGAGAAGGAGAAAGAGAGGACAAAGAAAATAAGTGGAGATGGACCAGTGAGCATCACTCACAGTGAAAATGTTCAAACAGGGCAACTGGAGTCACACACAGAAGGTCAATTATGAACCTGTGGAGGAGCTAGAGACTGCTGAGAGTCTCTGGCCTGAGATGTTGGTGTGAGAATGTAAAGGGGTATGTTTTGGTCTCTGCGTCAATCTTAAATCTGTCTCTCTATGAAACGAGGGAAGACAAGTTGGTAAAGGATTGAAGCATGTGGGCGGAGGGAGAGAAAGAAAAAATAGAGTGAGATTTGGAGAAGAGAGGGAGGGTTAAAAGAGAGACTTTTGATGTACGAGACAACAATAAAAAGAGGCTACGCCAGGAGATTTACAGTAACAAATCTGTTTTCCGGGATTACAGTAAGCCGACCAAATTGTTTATTTTGTGTGTGTGTGTGTGTGTGTGTGTGGGTTTGTGATAGAGTGATAGAGTTGGTGGGGATTTTTTGAAAAACATCGAAGATCAACTTCTGACAAAAAAAGAAACAAAAACAAAAAAGGCAAAATCATCAAAGTCTACAAACCAGGAAAGTACAAAATCAAAATAATTCCTCTTGTTGCTCCTCTCTTCCATCAACAAATTTGATTTTGTTAATGGTACTGTTAATGAGCCTCTGGCTCATGTAAGTGTTTCTCCAGTTTAAAAGCACATTTCCCACAAACCTTGCTGCTTGTTGTTTGTTGCTGCAAAGGAAGATTTTGCTGTTTTCCTGGCTTTTTATCATTGTTCCTCTTAACTTTTATTTTTTCACCAGACGTATCATCCTGAAATAAACGAATCACTCTGATTTGAATGAATTTTAAAATGTATTACATAATGTTCAAACAGTACATTAAAAGTTTAGCTTAATTTGGACACCATACCAACTGGGTGAATTAGCTGACCCTTCACGGAGATGGTGAAAATAATTTTTCTATCTCTTCTTTGCTCCTCTCAACATTTATAGCAGCAAGAAACTGATATTTTTGGCTCTCTTTCAGAAGAAAAGATGAATTATTTTTTAAATATCATCAAAAAGTTTTGTATTTAACATTTATTTTATAGGGTCAAGTATGTTGATCCAGCATTTGCAGAGGTGGAAAAGTAGGTGTATGGATATTAACAAAATTGCAATGGAAAATAACCTAATAAATAAATGATGACTAAACATCAGTTATGTAGTGCGAAGAACCTTCCTCATATTAATACATGTAACAACATGTAAAAAAATTCCATCACGTTGTCCACATCTTTGAGGTTTGATTGGTGCTCTTTAATATACGTCATCTCATTGAACCCTCTTCTTTTGGAAAGGCTTAATATCACCCCACTGGAGAGTTAGTGCAACCAGCAACAGTAATGGGTTGAAACGCACATTCATTTGCATTTCCATTTGCACATTTTTGTGAAATTAGGCCACAATTTGTGCTGCATGTGGATGGATCTATTGACACTTAAACAAATTATATATATTATTCATTGCAAATGATAAAATTAGAAAAGATGTTCTTTAAAGAAAATTACAATATATTGGCATGTATTGCAAAATATGTGTGGAAGTGCTCTATATGTTCAGATATATTGTTAATATCTGGTATATTTAATTGTATTTTTCATTAAATGTCTTGAACTTCAGTGTCTTGTCTCTTGAGTTAAAATGACTGTAATGATTTAAAATGTATTTAGAAGTTCATTTTACTTTTACATTTGCTTTAAATGGACAAGATAGTCAAAGCACAGCAATGAGACAGACATTCGTTATTCTCTCAACCATCAATGTCCATTTTTGGAGACAAAACAGAGACAAAGTTGGAGGCAAAGTACAAAGGTAGAAGCGGATATTATGTGGGAGAAACACATAAACACACAGGCTTTTCTCTAAACACACATACACACACACACACACACCTCTACAGGATCTGCAGCATAAACTGTCTGTCCAATCTACTGACAAACAGGAACATGTAAGAACTTTCTTTGTCTTACACACACACACACACACGCATGAGAATAAACTGTTATCATCATCACATACCATCACTGTCATAACCGGCCCAAAAAAAAACAACACACACACACTGCCTCTCAAACACACACTGGACAGTGTTCAGACATAGGTGTGGGTGTGTCAGTCTCCTGTCCACTGCTACACAGAATAGACCATTGTTGACCTTAACTGACAGAGAAAGGAAAACATTTAGGAAAAGTCCCTCACATAGTCTGCTAAAGTGGAAACTGGAAGAATTTGTTCATGAAGGGTGTTTCATTGTTCTGATCTGCTTCATCTTTTAGCGCTTTATCCACATCCAAACTTAATGGCAATTCTCCTGGTCTGATGTGTGTCTGTGTGTGTGTACTTCTTTCTCTCTACATCCATCACTCTTATCATGTTTCCATTTTTTTGTTCATTCTCGTCTGTCTCCTTGTCTTGCTGTGCCATTTTTGTCTCCACTATTGTCTCTGTCCAATTCTCTCTCTCTCAGCCGGCTCTTTCTAAATGCCGTTATCTTTTCACCGTTTCCTCCTCGGCCCTCTGCTCCTTCTGCTGTGCTGGCATTTGAAACAAAGTTAAAAATGAAAGCCTTTGTACTTCAATGACTTTGTATTTGATGTCAGAGCGGAAGCTTTTTCATGACTATCCAAACTGTAATTAGGGTTTGCCCATACAAAGAGCTGCTGCCCTTGATGGGCCTTGTGTGGATAAACTACTGAAGGGCCCACCCCTCCAGTGTATTTGGGGGCGGTTGAGTATCTTCGCCCCCAGACCGAGATGTGTTTAAGTTAGGTTTCTGTGGTTTGCCTCACAGTGACACAGCTGAATCTACAATTTTTTTATCAGGCTACAATGGAGCACTTTGGTGTGTAAACTGCCATGCGCCAAACTAATTATGTCATATGGTAAAGTTGACTGATGCTGCCTCCCTCTACAAAGTGATTTTCTGATTATAAAAGAAAAATAATCAATAAGTCATCTAACTCATACAACCACGTTTGCTCCTAACCTCTAATACGAGCCACAGAATTGTTTCCTAAATCAGCGCACCTACCCCTCGCAGGAGATATAATTTCAAAAATGACAGAATAGGTTGTTTGCCAATGACTCACAAAACAGAATTTATATGCATACCGGACCTTTCTCTGTCGCAGTTTGGTTAGGTTTAGGAAAAGATCATAGTAAGTTTAGTAAGATAAGTAAAAATATGTCAACCTTGACTTATTTTGACAACAATATTTCCCACTGGACATTAACAGCGGCCTCCTGAGTAAAATTCCTGTGTTGTTGGACCCATCATCCTCCCACCCCGACCTCCTCCATACATGGACTTTGTTGCTCTATACCACCTCACCGGACTTCTGCCTTTGCTCCGATTATAATTACTTACGGCAACTAGAAGTTGCCATACAAACGTAAGCTGCTGCACAGACGACCTATAGAGCTGTATTTTGGGGAGGACAGTCTCCAAATAACAGAAACTAAAAGTGTGGCCTATTAATTCAAAACAATAATGAGAGAGAAAAATGACATAAATGAGCAACAATTTCATTTTTCTCTCTCATTTGTCATACATGACTTTCATACAAGTTATTTATACATGACCTACAGTATGAATAAGTCATGTTACAATCTCACATTTTAGACAGAAAACCCCCCACTTAATTAGAAGTAAAATCATGTGCCTCCAAAGCATCTATACTGTGTTGCACTAGAGAATGATTTCTATCTTTATATTGCCATTCGATAACCAGAAATACTACATGTTTACCCTGTTTCTCTTTAGCCAGGATGAGGAGAAATCTTTGTTCATGAAAATAATCTCATTGTCAGCACAAAATATGATCTTCAGAAAGGAATAAACTGCACACTGAAGAGACAAGCAATTATGTTGTTGGGAGTTTTTTTTACAGATTAATCTTTCTAGCTTCATAAGATTTGGATTCTTTTAAACACTGAGACATAATTTGTTTTGACTTTTAGCAATGTGAGTTAATGTCTGGCATCTACAAATATTCTGGCAACTATTCTTTATTCCTTTTGCAATAAACTGGATTTGGCTTGTGTGCTACAGTAATTGTATTTTACAAGCACATCTTAAATTGAGTGTGGATGTTAGATGTTGTGTGTAATATTTTCACAAAAGTCTTCTAAATACATTTATGTAGACCCCAGAAAGAGTATTGTTGTTACAATAGCTGATGGTTTGATTTTCAAATTCTGTCAGTTACAAAGCAACTGTGACTACAAATATCTAAATGTCCAGACACACTTTTCCAATATTATTCCTCCATTTAAATATTCCTGCAGTTTAACGTGTTCCCTGTTCAAATGTATTCAAATGTATTTATACAAAATATTTTTTAGTTTTAATCATTGTCGGAGTAAGTGTAATTGTACAATAAGTGTATTAGGTGTGTTAGGAGATGACGACAACTAACTAATTTCTGTCCAATACTGAGCCTGTGTATCTGTCACGTGTGCATGTGCAGGTGGGATCAAAAGAACGTGTTACTCTCTGAGACGACTCGTTACTACTGGTTCATATCAAAAGAGTAGTTCAGTGAGTGACACGCTCATGATCGGCACATCACTAATATTATGACATTTGATCTTGACTCACAGGTCAGTGACAATGGCTGTATGTTGTATGTTGTATGATGCAGCTGTGTGTGTCTTGCTGTTAAGGTCCAGTCCAGTATCTTCATGGTCAAGCGATGATTACTGCTTCATGGAGGCTGAATCTTACAACACAGATTTTTCCGGTGTTTTGCTCAAATCTGATGATGATTTAATGGCATGGTTTTTTATATAGTTGTTTCAAATGTCTGACACTGGGTTGGCAGTTAAGAGGCAGCAAGGCAGCACTGGCAGTGGGAACCTCTTTCAGCACAATATCAATGTACCAAGCAAGAAGCTGTTAGTCAAATCCTAACATAAGGTGTATTAAATAAATACCATTAACATCCATCGAATTGGGGTGGCAGCAAAAATCTTAACAGTAGATATTTCTAAGTCTTGAAAAAATTATCCAAAGGCATGGCTAGATGCCACTATAGGAAAGTGGGGAAATGTGTTTTCTTTGACATTTGAACCATTTTATGTCTCTGTGTTGTGTCTTCTGCTACAACCCTCAACATGCAGCTGTGTTTGTACTGCATTAACATTTCCACTTAAAGAGGCAATAGATGCAGGTTAAGACGCTGGTGTATTTGTGTGTGTCTGAGTGTATGTGTGCCCGTATACACACAAGAAAAAAAGATAGAGAAAAGGCTCCACTTTCACTTTCAAAACATCCTGAAGAGGGAATTAGATACACTCGTTTTAAGTGATGTCCTTAGTGTATGGAAGGGCTACAAGTTAGCCAAAGTGCATTCATCCCCTATCAACAACTCGACATGATGGGAGAAGGATCCTCTTTCACTCACAAACCACTTCCACTACCACCACAGCTTTTAACACTTTAAACAGGACACACTGACACGTAGGCCCTGCATATACAGGGCTGACAAAACTGTTTTTACTCTTTACCAGAACACCTCAGAAATTGATGTGTAGCAATTGTTCAATCTTTTTTTTATTTAACCTATTCTATATTGTAAACCTTATTATATACCAAAGTATGAACATTTAATTACCAGAATATCAGGTGTGAGTGTTTTTGACCTCCTGTCTGCATGTCCCTTGCCATCTGTGATCATTTGTCCTGCTGGCAATGGTCTGGCACCTCTCAGAGAAAATAAATGTGATGCTGTACTCTTTAAAGACAGCAGAATTATGCATTCTCCATCTTTATTTGGCTTTGTGGTCCATTAAGGCATTGTAATTGCAACATTGAATGCATGCATGTAAAGAGCCTTAACCAATGCTGCTTTGCTTGCATTAACTTTACTGTTGGCCCTTAATGTGACAAACAGTTTTGAATTCCATTTCAGAGTTTGCAGTCATTTGATGAAGCTGTTGACAAACGCACAGGCAGATAATCCTCACATAGGCAATCTTGCCAACACTTTTACATAATAACCATGAAAGCATTTAGTTGTACTTTTTCAAGTGTGAATTTTGCCTTTCTTTTCTTTACTGTAACTATATAGCCACTTAGTTTTTGTTGACCCTCAGTGGAAAGAGAGCTGTTATGACTTGTTAGAGCTGAAGTGTCTGTTCCAACCGTCGCCATCATAAAATACAACAGGACTTTGTTTCTCCTGCAGAACCAGCACATCCACTGAGCTGCAAGGAGAGCTGAAGTCAATACACTGTGCACAACTCAGGTTCTAAACACATCATTTTTGTGGCAAATAGTTTCTTAAAACATTATGATTAACATAGTTATGCAATGTGTCTTAAAGCAATAGCCAATGATACAACGTGAGCACAAGACACATCTATGAGGATTGTTTCGGATGGAAATGTTCTCCAAGACGTTATTTGTGCAGCTTACATGCTCAACATGAAGGGTTCAGTTCAGTTTTATTTATAGATATCATAACAATATTTATATTTAGAGACCCAACAATTCCCAACATGAGCAGCACTAGGTGACGGTGGGTAGAACATCTCCCTTGAACAGGTAGAAACCTCGAGCAAACCAGAACCAGGCTCTAGGTGGGTGTAGGTGTGCTCCACTGCACAAGGCTGTGTGATAAACATTACACTCTGTAACAGCTTGAAAAGAAAGCAGGAGCAAACTAACACATCTTATTCATGGATAAGTAAGAAAGTAAGCTCTAAAAAACTTTGTGCTGCATTTCTAAAATGTGCACCTGCTTCCTTTTGTTCCATGATATGCTGTGTAATATTTGAATACATTTAAATACTAAGATCAAGTTACTTTTTAGGGTAACAAAGTAATTTAGAATACTTTCCCAAGAAAGAAAAATATTGGCAAAGTAGAGCTTCGTAGCTCTGGATCTAAATTATTGCTCTACTGCATTTAGAAAACAAATAATCTGCATAGTTTATCTACATCTATGCTTTCTTTCTAGCAGTTTTCTCCTTCCCCAACTTTTGCTGGTGCATTGTTGCATTTTTTGGTGTGTTACCACCAACAGCTATATCTGTTCCTCCATAAACATTTGGAAGCATGAAGCTGTATTGTGGGATGCCTGGGTGGCCTCCATCACCTGAGGCCACAGACCCACCACGCTCTTGACCCTCTACAGTTTGCTTACTGGGAGAAGACGGGAGTGGAGGATGCCATCGTCTTCTTACTCCACCGATCTCTCTCTCACCTTTACAGAGGCAGTGGTGCTGTGAGGATTACATTTTTGGACTTCTCCAGCGCCCTGTAACACCATCCAGCCACTGCTCCTCAGGGACAAACTGACAGAGATGGGAGTAGAATCATACCTGGTGGCATGGATCACAGACTACCTGACTGGCAGACCTCAGTATGTTAGACTGGGGGACTGCAGGTCCGACACTGTGGCCAGCAGCACAGGAGCACCGCAGGGAACTGTGCTCTCTCCAGTCCTATTCACCCTATACACGTCCGACGTTCAGTACAAGTCAGAGCTCTGCCATGTACAGAAGTTTGCGGACGACACAGCCATCGTGGGTTGTATCAGGAGTGGACAGGAGGATGAGTATAGAGAACTGATCCAGGACTTCATCACATGGTGTGACTCCAACCACCTGCTCCTCAACACCACCAAGACTAGGGAGATGGTGGTGGACTTTAGGAGACCCAGGCCGGACCCAGAGCCGGTCATCATCAAAGGGGACTGTGTGGAGGTGGTACACACCTACAAATACCTGGGAGTGCAGCTCGATGATAAACTGGACTGGACTGCCAACACAGATGCTCTGTGCAGGAAAGGACAGAGCCGCCTGTACTTCCTCAGAAGGCTGGCGTCCTTTAACATCTGCAAGAAGC
>JAVQJL010051660.1:0-11147 GCA_036024295.1 Nannoperca obscura
TTTCTTTAAAGTTAAGACTAGTTTAAAGTCATCTTCATTGAAAAGTACAGTGCTTTTCCTTCAAAAATAAGGACATTTCAATGTGACCCCAAACTTTTGAATGGTAGTGTATATATAAATATATATTAGTCCTGCTGTTAATAGTTTTATCAGGATCACAGTAAATGAATGTGTTAGCTCTCTTTGTCCCCTAATCACGAGGAGTACATGATTATATCTTCTCACTGTAACTCAAAACACTCCCTTATTTTATAACATTAAAAATAAATATAATATAATGTATCTGTACTTCACTTTTACATTTTAAGGTGGTAAAAGACATCAGTTCTTGCTGTTACACCCAAGATTACATGATGTACTTGTGCTGCTGATAGTAATTATTTCCATTTTCAGTTATGACTGAATGATCATTTGTTGACTTATTAAAAGCCAATATAAAAAAATTAACTAGTGCAGCTAACTTATCTAACTAGCTAAAGAAGAACAGGGAAGTGAACAGACATATTTAAATATCCAAAACGACATCTTCAGATTGAGGATTACTCGTAGAAGGCCGTGCTTTTAATGTGTTTAACGTTCATGTTCAGTGTCCAGAACTCTTTATCGTGATTATATCTTCTCACTCTAACTCAGAGGCCTTTATACTCCCTTTTTAAAAACTATTTAAAACAAACAACAACATTGTACTGCCACTATCTCTCAATTTCACAGACAGATTTCACAGTTTCTGTGATAAAAAACAGTTCCAATAAAAGATCTCCATGGTGAGGACCGAGCATTACCAGAAATAAGAAGGCCGTTAGTTGTTAGTTAGGTGATTTTCTTTGAGCAGCACAAACACATTTCCAAACACCTCCATGGTATTGGGATGGCAGCAGAAATCTCACAGACAAAACAACACCAGCAACAAACCCCAGCTTATAAAACTATCTGCATGGTTATTTACAACTAGGTGTAACTGAGAAAATGTGTTGTTTCTTGTTTGAGTTGAGTAACCCTTTCATAGGCAAGAGGAGCACGAGACCAAACAGCTGCAGCGACCAGATTAACAGACATATAGTACATGACTCCTGCTGCTAAATTGGATTAGTAATTGCAACTTTCCCTCTGACAGGAAAAGTACATGACAGCACTGAGCTCATAATAACATCTCCAAAGTGCCCCCAGTGGATTAAGTGGTAAACATGGCAGATGAAACGGAAGCTGACAGCCTCCGTTCTTTAATTGGCCAATGAGAACTCTTTACTCATTCATCCTGTCGTTTTGTTACCTGCGTGTGTGGTACTGACCTCAAATACGACCTTAGCAAAATACAGTCTACATACAGTCTGTGATCAGATCACAGACTGTATGTAAAGATGGACGACACAAAGCCAAAACATCGGGATCGCTGCAGAATAAATTATAAGCCCCGCCCCCTCAATTTTAATGGGCCAAACTGAAAAATCAAAGAACACGTCAAATAAAATGTTCCCAAAGATGTTTATGTCATTTTAAGTATCTCTTATCACGCTGATGTTTGTTCAAATATACATTTTTCTGATCAGTTTGGGTTTAATTATTTATTTGATGCTATAAAACAGGGTGTCACGTCATGATTGACAGCTGTGAGTGTGCTCAAGATTAGTTCGGGCGGGACCTCGATCACTACTACTCAGACTCTGGTTCCAAATGACGTCACCAGTGCAAGATGGCGGATACTATTCTTCGGCCATCGTTATATACAGTCTATGTTTGAGGTGCAGTTGTAACTGAAAGTGTATTGCTCGTCTTTCTATCAGCTCGTGGAAATGTCATCAATTACGGTCATAATTGATTATGTTGATACGTTTATGTGTGATTGACAGATGCTAAGGCAAATTTGCTGATGAGAGATGAGAGAAGACATCTGGTCAACATTCTGTGTAGTACTGAACAGTTACCGTGCAGCTGGATCCATATCAATCTGAAGAAATGTATTCAAACTGAGGAGGAAAAAGACTTTCAGCAGAACTGGAAACTAAACAAGCTGGGATGAGCAGGAGGCAGGTGGTGGCTCTGTTGCTGGCATTTTATGGAGCAACAGGCGGGCTCCTCCAAGTTAATTGTGAATTGCCACAATTCCAATTGGACTTTGTTACCCACACATATACAAAGCTGTTTCAAATGAGAGGAAGTCAACATGATTTGAGAGGAATTTGCCCGTCCCAGAAACAATTAGTAAGGACAGATGCTAAATATTGTACTGCAGTCACAGGAGTTACGCTATGGAACGACATGTGCAACAGTTTAAAAGAAAAAGTAGGACAGAGAGGGAGACTGTGTTGGCTGTCTTTGTGTTGTTTTCTCTCTCTCTCTCTCTCTCTCTTTCTCTCTCTCTCTCTCTCTCTCTCTCTTTATATATATATATATATATATATATATATATATATATATATATATGCAATATATATTGCAGTAAGAAGGGATTGATCAAAAGTCTGTAACAATAACAGAGAAAGACTTGGACTCGATGTGAATCTTCTTCATTAAGTGTAGACCTATATGAAGATGGAAGATGGACACTGGTGGTGGTGGAGCGATGCCCGCAGGTTCGTTGATGGAAACTTTCATGCACATCTCTCTGGACGTCCTGGAGGTAAAGGTGGAGATGTGGAGGTGATGGTGTTGGGCAATGGTAGGAGTGAAAGACAGAATGACTGATGATTAAGGAACGGCAACCAGGGAATGATTTGCTCGAAGCAATGCGGCCAGAAAGATCATTGGATCAAACTGTGAGTGCGGGGACTTTGACAGCGTAGGAGAGTGGAGGTGATGGAGAAAATGACAACAGGAGGAACCAGCTTCACCAAGCTTCATTTTACTGTTACAGCTCTAAATGTAGGCGCCTTTAAATCAACACATACCTCTTTGCCTCGAATGCAAACATTTACGAGGCTGTTGAATTTATGTGCATGTAATCCTCAGGTGTATTGATATTCCATCAATTTTCAGCTCCAGCAAACATACGATTTCTATTTGTTTTCCTGTTAGGTTAAATGTGGTGAAGCTGCTCTGTTGTACTTTTGGTTCAGGTTGTTAAACGCTCATCTGGCTCAAACGTAAAGTTTACGACTTTATTGACTGAAAATAAAAAGGCATATTGACACTTAGTCGAAGCGTTAGGGATGATAAATCAGTAATTTGTGCTTTAATTAATCAAGATTTTCACCACCAAGCAAACAAACACAGACATAAACACATCCCAAAAAAGTAAATATAAGCCTTTATCAAGCTAAAGGCAGACAGATGGAGAAATTGCAGATCGTTTCCCAGTAATACCACTTCCAATAATGGCAGCGAGCCAGACACACGGACACGGATTTAATGCTCAGGATGGATTCTGGGCTCCTGGTGTGAAGTTCTGCCTCATCTATTCTGTGATGAATCCATCATCCATTTCCTGGCTCGGTGCTGTCATGTGAATTCATAAAACCACAACATTTGCATAAATATGCCTAGGATCTTTAAAGAACTCTGACAGAACAGTCCACCTGTTCTGAAGGCACAACACTTCTCCACAGTGGTCCTCAGAAATCTAAAAGTATTGACTAAATCTCCATCAAACATCACAGAGAGTATGAGCACAGTGATATTTTTGTTCCGTTTCAGTAAATGAGCTGTTAATAATTCTCTTTCATGCTAAATATGAATCCAACTTGACGGCAAGACATCCATAGGCTCTATCAGCGGGCACAATGTGGGAGCATTTGTAACACTGGTGCTGAATTTCACTTGCTTCAGTTTTTTTTCCATTTGTGATGAGGCCTCCCACTGCTTCTCTTTAAAGCTGCCTTTCCCAGCCATGAAGTCGCTCTCAGTTGGAAAAGTCTCTTCCAAACCCACAGCGGAGCTCAGTGAAGATTTAAACGGCAGTTATTTCATGTGCTTTATCGTCAGTTTTCAGGCTGCTGATGGTCTGACAGGGAAGATTGTTTACTATTTGAGGGTGTGGAACATGTTATCTGGCAGCCTAATGGAGCATTCATAGAGTTCATGCAATTACTCCGCACACTCATCTTCCCCTTGTTTTCTGAATGTAAGATGCTTTGAACGTTGTGTAAGAAGCCCGGGCTGCCTCCTGGGCTGCAGCAGGACAGATCGGGTTGCTGTAATGGGGCAGAGAGGCTGAAGACAGCATGCCTTTGTTATCTCTGAGCATGAGGACAATGTCCTCTGAGAGGATGTGGCTGCTGTTATCTCTGTCACCTGACACACACAAACCAGCTGTGATACATCACCCTGCTTTTATCATTGTGCTTTTTCAAAACATAGCGGCCAGATCTGGCCCATCGCAGCTGTGAACAACACATTTTTGTCTTCACAAGCAAACAGAATCAGATAGCAGAGGCCGCCAGTTAGTGATTCATTACAAAAACATGGAAGCTTATCATCGACAACAAAGAAAATTGGAAAAGAGAAAATATATCCGTGTTTACATGCATTCATTGACGTGATCTCGATCGGAGTATTCATCAGATTGTAGAACACATGGGCTTTTTTTTACACTTTGGCACATGGAGGAGACAGCGGTGTAAAAGCAGCTGTGTGGAGCAGGCACGTATTAAAAAGAAGAACAACAAAAATCCATTTGTGTCCGGGAGCCATTGCTGTGGAGGTTACAGTGTGTCCGTGAGATGATGGGTCATTAACGGCTGCTTCTTTGATGCAGCCTGATGGCGGCCTCCACCTTCACTGCCAGGAAAAACAACAGCGTCCTTCACTGTGGCCTCCATCCTCTAAAGCTCTGAGACAATGTTTCTGACTTTCACTGTAAGAGGAGGAGACAGAGCATTTCATTTTCTTTACAACGCAGGGCTCGCACTGCTTTTTAAAAGTCACATTTTTAAGCATTTTCAAGGTACCTAAGTCAAACATTTCCAGACTGGAAGACTTTAATTGTTACTATAAATGCCAGGAGACAACAAACAGATATGATGACAGGATCGTTTCATTTCAAATATTATACTGATTATAATATTTGATTATTATATATTGTTTTTGTAGATGATGAAACATCAGATTATGTTCAAAATCAAGTACTTTTCAAGGAGTTTATTCAAATTCAAGCATATTCCTAAATTTGAAAACAAAACGGTGAAGAAATAAGTATTTTCCAGACTGTGTACGAACCCTGACGATGGCATAAGACCATTTGAAATTGGTGACAATGTCCTGCCCATGACATTAATGCAGACCCACTAGTTTCAGTAACTGCACAATAATCCTGTAAATTCAGCCAGTGCATGTTTGTGAATTGTCATTGTTCTCACATTTCACAGGATTTAACAACTACTTCGCCATTTTGTTGGCAGAGCAGGTGTGAAAGGACGAGAGGAAGCATTGAAATGATCTGCTGCGTGGTGTCTGCAAACAATACCATCAGGACGATAACGAAGACATCTTTCACAACATTAACTGTGAAGACAAATCACATAAGACTGAAACAACCACTACAATGAGGCTGTGAAAGGGAATAATGGATGAATTGGTGCAAATTAGTATGTATCCCGGTCACACTAAGCAGTCCTTTTTAATTATATATGTAGTAATAGTAATTATATAGTAACTATATGAGTTCTTTTATGGGGAAAGTTTCCTCCTCAGTTCCGCAGGTTTGCATTGATACGGCCTGTTATGACCAAATGAAACACTTAAGGTGTCGCTGCTGTTTTGAGCCACAGATGCAGCTGGAGTTGTTCTGTGGAGAAAGTAGGTGGTTCACGGTGCTGCACATCCACAATGTGTCGCATTACTTTGCTCCAACCCGAACGAACACAGCTGTGCAGGCAGATGTTCATGCTGGGAATGTGACATGTTAGATTTCTCATATACACAGTGATAAACAAAAACAGTAATGCCTCATATATAAATAACTGTGAGGCACTGAGATCAACCAAATATCACAGTAACCAGGTCTGCCATTTGTCACCTGGCACTGCAGTACAACAAAGCAATCGTTAATAGAACAACTGTGTTGGAGAAGAACTCCAGACTGGTTCCAGAGACAGGAACATAGATAAACATACGGGGACAAACACAGACAATCTGTCCAGCATTTGGCCACATAAATAGACCAGAATGGTCCTTTACATTTTTACTGCGGCACTATTGTCCCTTTTAAAGTAAAAAACATTTCCCTTGAGTTTTATTTAGTCCTACAAACGTCTCTGTTTGCATGTAAAATTAAGCAACAAATACATATGAATGTGCTTTTGATCACTGCCTGCTTTATGGTTTGGGCGGTCGGCTCCTTAGTTCCAATTAAAGGGAATCTTAATGCTGCAGCACATGATGATAGATTAGAAAATGGTGTGCCTCCAATGTTTTGGCAGCAGTTTGGGGAAGGCCCTTTGCTGTTTCAACGTGACAGTGCCCCCGTGCACAAAGCCAGATCTATAAAGAGATGGTTTGTTGGTGTTCCCTAACCCTGACCCGCTGTGATGATACTGCAGCACAATGTTTAATGTCCCTACATTTGTACTGAGGCTGGTAACCCTGAGCCATCTGCTGACAGATCTTTGAGTGATTTATAAGAATGCAGTGGTGTGTACATAAAAAGAATTGGCTTTTGCACATATATGATAACATAACAAGGTGTTAATAGAAATCACAACATTGCAGACAGGATTTATCACTTAACTTTAACACCTCAGCAGGAAATGAACGTGTCTTCACGCGTATTCATCTAAACAAAGTACCACATGCAACACAAAAAGTAATGAGAATTCCTACTTTGCCACCAGTTAAAGCCTTGAGTCCATGTGTTTAGGTTTTCGCACATATGGAACAATGCAATTGGTCCCCATTCTTCTTTAATTCAAGCATAATGAGGGCTGTGACTGAACAATTCAAGCCATGCGACTGAGTTGAATTGAGGCCTGGGCTCTGACTCGGCCTCTCCAAGGCATTGAATTTGTTGTTTTGGAACCATTTCTTTGTGGCTTTCTTTTCAGGGCTCGTTGTCTTGCTACAAAAATAAATCTTCTCCCAAGTGGCAGATCTCTGTCAGACTGCAGCAGCAGGTTTTCCTCCAGGTTTTTTTTTTGTGTGTGTTTTGCTGCATTCATTCACCCACACTGGCAATCCCTCCAGGGCTTGCAGCAGCGAAGCACCACCACAGCATGATGGCGCCTTCATCAGGCTTCATTGTGGGGATTCATTTCGTCAGTTTTTTAAGGCTTCAGTATGCTTTAAAGAAATGAGGTCGTCAGCATGTTAGCATCAGACCAAGTCTAAGGGTGGAAGTGTTGGAACCTGTTTTGAATGGCCATACTTGAAGTCTGCCGTCACAGAAAATGGAGAGAGACAATGTAAACTTGGAGATAATGGTGCCCACTTCTGGACAGTTTGTCCTTGAAGGCTTTCATGCTGTTCCAGTCAGGTGTACTCGTGAAAAGTGAAGGAAGAAAGTGTGTAAAGAATGAAACATGGAAAAATGGGAGATAATTGGTGACATTGGAGTTGCTTTTTAGGGAAAACGACGGCTAATTTCAGTATAATTTTATTGCAACTTTAGCTGCTGTCCTCTCAGGGGAACAAATCGCTTACTGACACAGTTACATTAGGAGGAAAGATATCATCTGTGTAAGAGAGACAGATGCATTTAGACCTTTTTAACATGTGACTAGACTGCATCTCAAACTATCTCCCAAAGTGGTCCATTTCCTCTTTGGTTGAATTTTCACACTTTTTTTGTTATCTGATCCACCCAAAACACATGAAGAGATTTACGAGCAGTTCAACTGTCAGACACTGTCAGAAATGCACTTCATAAATTTGGTTGCAATTTTACAATTTTACACCCGGATTCCATTTTCCATATAAATCAAATGGGGGGGGGGGGGTACATCTATAAAAACACCGTGCATATAACTGAAAATAAATGAATGCTATAAATGTCTTGTTATTTATGCTGCAGGACTAAACGGTTGCATTAAACAATGCTGTTCTCAGCAGCGCTCCCTCTTGTGTACCAGATGCCAAATATAATGCAAGCATTGCAGCTCTATCAATAATGGTCATGTTCGAATAGAGCCATTATAAACCACTTAACACAACTGAGCCTGTGATGTAAAAGGGCCAAAAGTCATTATTTTGACACACAGATGAAGCTTGATTGCACACAGATGATCACCATAAAATACATTATGGCATTTCTAAAACAGGTGGCTCCACCTGTGGTGCTTTAGCTGTGTTGTAGAGGGAGTAAGTACTTCTAAAATGCTCATTACAATCATATATATGTGTTTTGATACCTCTGCCAAGAATGGTATGTTTTTAGTCCCATTTGTCAGTTAGGTAGTCACAAAAACAACCAAACAGATCTTAGTGAAATTTGGCGGAAAATTCAGCCGTGTGCCCCGGAAGAGCGGATTAGTTCTGCCACGTGTCCGCTCACAGAGCACTTTGCATTTTAGCTCCTAGGACCTGAATATTTATCAACCCAGTGACCAGTAGGTGTGAAAAATGTTCTTCCACACAACAAATCTAAATGGTAAATATTAGTCTCTGCATGTTGTCCTTAAAAATAAACTCAGACAAGCACAGATTAGTCAGACCATAATTGATAAGTGGTCATCACTGCCCTGATGCTAAATACACATGAGCCAGTTCCACTGGCAGAAGTATGTATAATTTACATCTGTGTTTTTTTGTTATGTCTCTTGAAGAGAACATAGAAATGATGAAATGACTCATTTTCAGATTGTTTCTACGTGACATTTGGTGATTCATTTGCAGCCGTTTTGAAAACGGACACAAACCCTGAAGGGACCTGGGCATGAAGTTAAAAACGAGAACAAAGAAACAAAGCTGTCAAGCCAAGATTTATTTGTAACGTAGAGGCCTTCATCTCAAGGCATCTCTCAAAGGACTTTAAAGAGTAGAAGCCAACATATCTGATTAAAGTTGTGAAACTGTGAATGAACAATAAAGGTAAAAAGGACGGCAGAAAGTTCCCCTCTGAAGGACATGATGTCTGACTACATTAGGTAAGACGGACTCTCTATATACGTTTATTACAACATATTTTATAGCTTATAAGTATATAAGTGTCGGGTTTGTCGGGTAAAGAAGCAGATTTTCCATTTCCTGGTGTGTGCACTGGCACTATTCCCTCCAACCTTTTATTTCCACGTATTTTGACAACATGTAGGATTTTTAACAAACTTAACGTTTTAATACTTCATCAAGTGAATGTGCTCACTAATGTCTGGTATATTTAATTTCCTAAGTGTCAAAATGAAGACTTTTACTGGATATAACCCATTTAGATGTAAGAGGAAACATGAAAGTTAAGACTTAATATTAAGTACGGCTTCACTGAGCAGCTACTTAACTCTTCTTAATTCTCGTAGAAGTTAAACTACAGACCTTGGCCTACATTACCTGACTTCCTCACTGACTCACTCACTCACTTATTTACTCACAAACTAATTTACTCACTCACTCACTTACTCACATACTAACTAACTTACTCACTAACCCCCTCACTTGCTTTATTGTCCCCAAAGTGGGCATTTGTTTCCACTGACTGTGTATAGTGCATGCCTCCAGAACATAAATACATCTGTACTCTCACATAAAACACTCTGACATCAGGACATCTGTGTTGGGGAGAACGCTAAGAAAAGGCCTTTTCGTTGACCTTCCCCTTGATGGGTTATCAAGGAAACATGGCACAGAGGTTTTGAAATACCTCAGTTGAAATCCAAAGCAACCACTGCCAACATTAACAGATCCCAGCAGACAGACCCCATGATTATTGTGCATCTGTTTCTACTCTGGACATCACTTGAAATGAGAAGTCCATCAATATTTATTACAAACAGACATTTTAGACTCTTAAATAAAAAGGATTTCCTCAATGATTTATATCCCCTTCATTGGAAAAACACACTCTATTCAAGACCCAGATTCAGCCTTATGCTATTTCTTTTATTTTTAGATATATTCACTGCCGACAAAACGTTTTGAGGAAATAAAACAACTTTTTTTCGGAACCTGTTCTTGTCATTTTTGAACAAGAAGTAAACTACAGTGTGGTGCAATGCTACAGCTCCTGGCATAAACACTGACTAACAGAATCTGTGACAGAGCAGGGACCGTGTCCTTGTCTTGCCAAACTATTACGTATATCATCCATCTCCACTAATGGAAGCACATCCTGGAATATACTGAAATGCTGAAAGCACAAGCCCTCCGCGCTAATAACTGACGCTGGAAACTGGCTTATTCGTAAAACAAGTGATGTGCTTGAAGCTTGCATCATATGAACTGTTTGATAACTTGCATATACACAGTGTTAAAGGAAACACTCGTTGTTTTCATGTCCTCCACTCAAACATAATAGCACATTATAACTTGACCTGTCCGCTAAGAAATAGCATAGCAACAAAAACTCTGCAGCCTTCTTGAGTATAGCTTCCTACTGAGCTGATTAACCTTTAATTTAATTCATCTTTTCTTCCGTCCTTTGTTTCTTTTAACCTGTCTTGCTTTCTGCACTGTTTTGTTGTTGTTGTTGTTGTTCTTCTACAGTTCAGCCATTAAGCATGAACTGGAGCATCCCAGGGTGTTTTCTGATGGAGTAACAGAAAATGTACGAGCTGCAGAGTGTCGATGAGCCGTCGTCTTAAACTCAGCCGACTTCTTTCTGCAGATCAATATGACCGGATGTGATCATAGACTATATATGATCAGAACGGCGATGCATCCTGGAACCAATCAGAATCGAGTATTCAACAAAGACACTTTTCACCTAGGTATGTAATGTGTAGCTACATTTCATACCTCAGGGTGATGATGCTTCTGATGAAAGCTGCTCTGAGACTGCAGCTCTAAGGTTTGCTACCACCACTAGGCCGTGTCTGTGCTCATCAGCTGTCCAGCGGCTGGCGTCGACCACAGTGTCCCTGTCAGGATGATGTCAGAAATGCCATCAAAGTTATTGATCAGTGCAGTGGAGTACAGAGGAAGAAAACGGGTGTTGGTTTTATTCATCGATTCCACCCCATGAAGGTTTGTGTCAATAAACTGGAAAGCTCTTAGTGAAACAGTGGAAACCTTGATCAATCACTGTGGGCACAGTTAATTAGGACATTGGAGTGTATCTTCTGTGAGACGGA